>CAUYQG010120728.1:0-51526 GCA_963574415.1 Tarsius wallacei | reverse complement strand
GGGCTCCGGTGATCCTTCCACCTCAGCCTTCCAAGTAGTTGGAACTACAGGCGCGCGCTACCACGCCTGGCTAATTTTTGATTTATTGTAGAGATGAGGTCTCTCCAAGTTGCCCAGGTGGGTCTTGAACCTGCGGGCTCAGGCAATCCACTCACCTCGGCCTCCCAAAGTACGGGATTACGGGCTGAGCCACCGAGCCCGGCTAGTCAGGACTTTTTAATGTGAATGATGATTAAGCTATTTGTGTTATTGAAGTAATGGGAGAATTTGAAATAATTGTAAAAAAGTAGCATTTACATAGGATATTTCTTGTAAATCTTCAAATACAAATGTAAAAGAAACAGGTAACTATCGAGAACCAAGAGGAGGGAATGGTTGACATAGCTGACACCTTAAATGTGGGCTTTGGGAAGTTCAGACTGCTGCTGCTATGAACTCCATCTTCCACCAAATACTGACTGTGGTCCAGGCACCAGGTAGAAACTTCTAGACAGATTTTCTCATTGAAATCCATGTAGTAATTCTGTAAAAAGGTAAAAGAAATCTATGTGATAGACGCTTTCACATTTGCTATTTAATGTATTGAGCAACCTTGACTTCGCTCCTGGGGAAACTGAGGTTCAGAAGGTTTAGGTAACTTGTCTAAGACCTTATACTGATAAATAGTATGGCCAGAATGAGAAATCAGGTATCTCTGCTCCTTAAACAAGACTCTTTCAGCGAATGGAATAAGAATAGGACATAGAGGAAAGAGGAATATTCTGGCACGCATGAAGGAATTGACAGACGTGGAGCTATGAAACTGTAGTATAGAAAGTCCTATTGGAGGTGATGTATCAATAACATGACCTGGGGATGGGATGGACTGGGGAGAATGTGACATATGTTCTTGACGGTAGAGTGGTGTGGTTGAGGGTAAGCTACAGCAGAAATGCATGTAAGATGGTGAGGAGTTCATAACCACCTGACCCACTGATGGAAAACACATACAGAGATCACTGGCCAAATGAGTAAAAAGGTATCTTTTCGTTTATTTAGACAAATGTCTATAAAATGAGGGCTTCTAAATTTGTTGGAAAACATGACTTAGACCTGAAGTTTCCATCACCTTTCTCAAGTTATGTCTTGGGATCTACATAGTCAAAAGAAGTCCTGGCTCATAAAAACAAGAGAAGAGATGGTGAGAGGGGGTGAGGAGACAGAGACCGAGACAAAGAGACCGGGAGAGAGAGAGGAAAAGGGAAGAGAGAGAGAGAGTGGGCGGGGGGAGAGATAGAGGAAGGGGAGAGAGAGAGAGGGAGAGAGGAAGGGGGGGAGAGAGAGAGAGAGAGAGAGAGAGAGAGAAAGAGAGAGAGAGAGAGAGAGGAGAAAACTGGGCTTGAGAAACAAATTGTGAATCCACTCACTCCATCATCCACATGGATGAGAAGTTCGATCCAAAAAGGAGCCCTGATGGCTTGATTCACATCCCTCGTCTCTGGAGTGCATGGCAAAAAGGGCAAATGATCTCCCTTTCACTGCTGTGACCCCACTTGCACCTATAAGAAGTAGTGAATTAAATGTCCTCATTTTTATAATTAGCTCCTCCAACTCCCTTGGGTGGAGGTGGGGGAGGGTGAGAAAATAGTCCCTAGGAGGGCCCAACAGTCCCCATCCATGGGGTAGGGAGAGGAGCAGAAGTCCTTTTGTCTAGGGAAGGATGTGATAAAAAAGGGAGAAGAACTGTTAAGTTCCCTCTTGCTCCAATAAAAACTGTGTGAAATTGTGTAATTTGAGATTTGGCTATTGCTTTCTAACAACTGCATGAATATTTTCAATTGTAGGTGGGCTATGCCTCTACCTGCTCAACTCTTAGTGACAAATACCAGTTTCCATCTTATCTTCGTACAATAGCCAGTGATAGGATCCAGTCAAAGGCCATGGTAGAACTCATCCTACACTTTGGTTGGGTTTGGGTAGGCACCATAGCAGCTGATGATGATTATGGAAAATATGGAGTAAAAATTTTTAAGGAAAACACAGAGTATACCAACCTCTGTATTGCATTCTCCGAAATCATTCCCAAAGTCTATTCCAACGAGAAAATGCAAAGAGCTGTTGATGCCGTAAAGACCTCCAGTGCCAGGGTCATTGTTCTTTATGCATCTGACATTGACCTCAGTCCTTTTGTACTGGAGATGGTTTACCATAACATAACGGACAGAACATGGATAGCGAGCGAAGCGTGGATTACGTCAACTCTCATTGCAAAGCCTGAATATTTTCCATATTTTGGTGGAAGTATTGGATTTGCAATACCAAGAGCTGATATACCAGGATTAAAAGAGTTTCTTTATGACACACATCCCAGCAAAGATCCAAATGATGTATTGACCATCGAATTCTGGCAAACCGCATTTAACTGTACTTGGCCCAATAGTAGCGTTCCATACAACATTGACCATAGAGTGAACATGACTGGTCAAGAAGACAGATTACATGCCATGTCTGATAAATTCTGCACTGGAGAGGAGAAGTTGGAAGACCTTAAAAATACCTACCTGGATGTGTCTCAGCTAAGAATTACAAACAATGTCAAACAAGCTGTGTATTCAATGGCATATGCTCTGGATCATCTAAGTAGATGTGAAGAAGGTCATGGGCCATATATTCCAGGAAACACCTGTGCATATATACCTGACTTTGAGCCTTGGCAGGTAAGTTGTTTGTTGTACTTCACGGTCCAGCTTTACAATTGTAAGAACTCATGCTATTAAAACTATTTACTTGCCTTTGTTCTTAGACATTTTATCATGTGCCCACCTAAAATAATGGCTTGGGGCCAGGCACAGTGACTCATGCCCATAATCATGGCACTTTGGGAGGCCAAGGCGAGAGGATTGCCTGAGCTGAGTTCAAGACTAGCCTGGGCAACTTGATGAGACCTTGTCTCTACAATAAATCGAAAAATTATCTAAGTGTGGTCATGTGCACCTGTAGTCCCAGCTACTTGGAAGGCTGAGGTGGAAGGAGTGCCTGAGCCCAGGAGATCAAGGCTATGGTAGCCATCATTGTACCACTATCAGACTCTGATTAAAACAAACAAACAAAAAAAGTTGGGGGAGGGGATTTTCTTGCTTGGCAAATGGACATTTTAAAGTTCCCATTAATTAACAGAGCTATTTTAGGTTTGTTGTGAATGACAGAAGACTCCCCAAAACAGTGCCTTAAACAAGATGGATTTTTTTATTCACATAAATGAAGTTTAGAGATAAATATTCCAGGACTGAAAGAATGGCTTGGGAACCCACTTCCTATGGTGCTGTTTTACCCTCCACAATATGGGTTTCACCTCATAATATAAGATGGCTGCTTGGGCTTCCAACATCATGTTCACATTCTATCCAGCAGGAAGGAGAAAGGGCGAAAATGCGTACACCCCTCCACTTAAGGATAATTTCTGGAAATTACATACAATTCTTCTAATATCTCATTATCCAGAACTTAGTCATACGGTCGCATCTAGCTGCAAAGAAACCCGAAAGATGTAGTCTTCATGCAGTGTGAGAAGGGCCACATAAGAGCATGAATGGCAGGAAGCAAAGATTTTTGGAGGCCATCTTGGAGATTGGCTCCCATATCTCCTGTCTCAGGTCTGGGGTCCCTGCAACTCAACTTGGGACGTAGTAGCCTAACAGAATGCTCCTCTTCTTACATCCTTCAGTACCTCCCCTCTTACATATAAAGGGTGAAACACAAGTATCTCTGGTCTGGAACCATCAGCCCTTCGTGATATAAACTCTGTCAGCATCTCTGATTTTATCACTCCTTTCACTAGTCTCACTATTTACTATCTCCAACACTAAATTGTCATGTCCAACAGAGTCCACAGTGGCTGAACCCATTGCATCTGCATTTATACTTTTATTTTCAAATTGATCGCACATTGCATTTAATTTTATGTCTCCTTTGTTTCCTCCAGCTTGTGACAGCTCTTCTATCTTTCCTTGTTTTTGATGACTTTGCTATTTTTGATAAGCTCGGGTCAGTTAGTTTTAGAATATTTTTCAGTTTGGGTTTGTCTAATTTTTTTCTAACGATTGGAGTGAGGCTATGAATTTTTGGCAAGAATACCGTAGAAATGATGTTGTCTCCTTTTCTATACCTTATATCAGGAGGTACATGATATAATTATGACTTGTTGTTGGTGATATTAACTTCAGTCACTTAATTACAGTGATGTCATCCTGTTTTCCTACAGTGAAGTTGCTATGTTTTCCTTTATAATTAATAATTATCCTGTGAAGCAATATTTTGGGGTCCTGAAATGTTCTGTTTCTCATCTTTATTTTTTTTTTGAGTAGGATTCTCACTCTTTTGCTCAAACTGGAATGCAGTGGTACGATCACAGATCACCACAGTTTCGACCTCCTGGGCTCAAGGGATCCTCTCGCCTAGGTCTCTGGAGTAACTGGGACTACAGGCATATGCCACCATGCCCGACTAATTAAAAAAATTTTTTTTGCAGAGATGACAGCTTGTATGTTGTGCAGGCTAATCTCAAACTCCTTGGCTCAAGTAATCCTCCCACTTTGGCCTCCAAAGTGTTGGGATTACAAATGTGAACCACTGTACTCAGCCCTTATCATACTTTTGACCACAAATTTTTAGCATCCACTGATGATTTTTCTTGCTTGAACCAACTATTACTGTATTGTTTAAAAAATGATGATTTTTCTATTTTTCTCATTTCTTCTACATTTATTAGCTGTAATTCTACTTCTCCTCCACTGATTTATTTATATCACTATGGACACATGGGTGTTTATTTCTATTTTATGAGTAATGATCCATAACTTCTTTATTTCGTTGCTCAAATTGCCCATATTTGACCGTAGGGAGCCACTTTAAGTTGGCTCCTGTTTCCTTTTGACACATTCTTATTTCCAAGAACTTCCTTACTTTCTGGAACTGCAAGATGTTCCAAGCTCATCATGTACTTTCTCTGCCTCAGACCTGTAGTCCGCCATTTCTCCAATGAGTCCTGTTTCCACTTGCTGAAAAATGAAATTTGGAAACCAAGATCTGAGTGTTAGGTATGCTTGCTGGTGCTGAGGAAGTTGTGATAAACAGAAAATGAGAAATAAAATTATGTTTTAAATACTATAGAGGAGTTCTATTTTTTAAAAAATTTATTTTTCATTTAAATTAAAAGAACTTTCTTTTATCTCTCCTTTAAATTGAATGAATCCCTCTGAGTACTTCTTTTGTAATAAAGAGAATCTTTTAAAAATTATTTTAGATTTGGGGGTACTTGTGCAGGTGTGTTACATGAGTATATTGCATAAGGCTGGGGTTTGGGCTTCTATTGAATTCATCACCCAAACAGTGAACATATAACCCAATAGATAGTTTTTCAACCCTTGCTCCCCTCTCACTCCCCACTTTGATTTCCCCATGTCTATTGTTTCCATCTTTATGTCTATGTGCATCTACTGTTTAGCTCTCACTTATAAGTGAGAACATGTAGTATTTGGTTTTCTGTTTTTGTGTTAATTCACTTAGGATAATGGTCTCCAGCTGCATCCATGTTGCTGAAAAGGACATGATTTCATTGTTTTTGATGGTTGCATAGTATTCCATGTACCCCACTTTCTGGTATATCAATCCACCATTGATGGGCATTAAGGTTGAGTCTATGTCTTTGTTTGTGAATAGTGCTGCGATAATCATATGAGTGCAGCACTTTTTGGTAAAACCATTTCTTTTTCCTTTGAGGTATATACCCAGTAGTGGGATTGCTGGGTCAATTTTTTTTAGTCTTTCTTTCAAGGTGCCCATACCCTCTTCTCTCTCTCACTCTTTTTCTCTAATAAACTCTGTTTTAAACCTTTGTTGGCCCCCCTGAAATACTTTTCTGGGTTTGGGCCAAAGAAACCGCAGAGCCTCACCCCACCTGGTAACACTACTATGACACACAAACCCTATGTGAGCTCTAATCTCCCTTCCCTCTCTCCCCTGAGCTTACCTGTTCCATCCACCCAGGACTCTTTGGCTGTCCCTTGAACCCTCTGGGCATAATTCTGCCTCAAGGTCTTTGAAAACTTACGTCGTGATGAACTTCTGTGCTTCCTTCTGTCTTTGGTAACATATCACCTTCTATGTCACACATACCTAATCATCTGATTTAAAACTGTGGCTTCCATGGCGCCCCCATTTTCCTCTCATGGGCTTCCTACTCTTCCTTCTGCTCTACTTTATCTTTTTTCCACAGCATTTATCTCTTTCTAGTAAATGAGTTTAAAAAATAGAAATAAAGCCAGGCTTGGTGGCTCAGCCTGTAATCCCGTGCTTTGGGAGGCTGAGGTGAGTGGATTGCCCGAGCCTGCGGGTTCGAGACCCGCCTGGGCAGGCAAAACCTCATCTCTACAATAAATCAAAAAAATTAGCCTGGCGTGGTAGTGCGCGCCTGTAATTCTGGCTACTCGGAAGGCTGAGGCGGAAGGATCGCCGGAGCCCGGCAGGTCGAGGCTGCGGTGGCCGGGAGCGGCCACTGCACTCCAGTCTGGGTGAAAGTGAGACTCCAACTCAAAAAAAAAATAGAAACAAAATTAAATTTTGGTAATTTATTTTATTTAATCCAACATACCCCAAATAATATGTTAACATGTAATCATTATCATTATAATGCTGATGAAAGATGCCAAACTCTTTAAAACATTTAAGATGGTTTATTCTGGGACAAATGTGAGTGACCTAGGCCTGTGGCATCTATCCCCAGGAGGTCCTGAGAATGTGTGCCTGCTGTGGTTGAAACCATAACCCAATACAGGTGAGATTTATACTGGTTTGGCCCAGAAAGACAGGACATTTCCAAGCGGGGCCCTCAGGTTGTGGGTGGTTTCAAATATTTTTTGACTGACAATTAGCCAGCTAGTTACCTAAGGAATTTTAGAGCAGTAAAGGATTTGGGCAGTTTGAAAACAATAAGGGAGCCAAGTATCTTGATATGTAGATTAAACTTTATGGGTGGTGGCAGGCTTCAGAGAGAACAGGTAAGTGTTTTGAAAGGTAACTGGAATCACCAAAAGACAGTTTTACAGGGTCATACAAATTCTTTGATTTTTCCTTCTTTATCTGTTATGTGATGTTATGCCAGATCCTGATTAGAAAGGAAATCACATTAAAAGTTGGGAATTTGGCAAGGTAAAGAAAAAAGGTGAGAGTTTAGTCATCAGTAATATAATATAATTAATATAAATAATAATGTGAAATTAATGAGCTAGCAAACATTCTTTTTTGTGAACTAAGTCTTTACAATCCAGTGTATGTTGTACACTTACAGCATATCTTAATTTGGCCAACCACCTTTCAAGTGTCATGGCCAAATGTGGCTAGAGGTTGTAATAGACGGCAATGATGTAGAAGAAGTGGGAAAAATTCCATCCCGTGAATTAGATATGAGTTCAAATGATTTTCTTTATAAAATTCTGTTTTCTGTACAATCAAATTTTTTTACAAATTGTTTTTTTTCCCCTGTTGTTTTTTCTCCTTGTTTTCTAGCTAATGTACTATTTGAAGACACTTACATTTACAACCCATGATGGAAGGAGAGTGGAGATTGATGAAAATGGAGATGTGAATGGACACTATGATATTCTAAATTGGCAATTAGATGATAATGGAAATATTGCCTTTATGAAGGTTGGAGAATATACATTCACAAATTCTAAGCATGAACTTGTGATTCCAAGGAATGCAACAATATTTTGGAACACTGAATCATCAGAGGTTAGTTACTCTGACATCTTATTTTGTTTATCTATATAGAGAATTGCATTTCTATATAATTTCAGGAACTTAAGGAATATCAAACACCTAGAGTTGGTCATTTCCAAATGAGTGTATGTATAGTACATATGCATAGATTCAAATCTTTTAGTTTTGGAATATTTTCTTGGATGATAGTTTTAAATATTAGTTTTATTATTTTGTTTTTCTTCTTCGAGTACTCCAATCATACTTATGTTTTACCTCATTTGTCTGTCTTCCATTTTCTCTATCTCATTTTTAATTGCTCTGATTGTTTTCTGGCCTTTATTTAATGACACCGATTAAATTTTCATTCAAATATATTCTTTTTTTGAATGCCTTGTAACTTTTATCTCAGTTTCTGAAATAATGTTGTCTTTTTCTTTTCTGAGTAAAATTTACAAGTTTATAATATAATTTGTGGTAGGAAACACTGGTTACCAGTATGGTATATGTATGGATGCACATACATGGTCATAAACTTTAATATACCATTGACAAAAATCCTATATTAGGATATTATATGAGAAAAAGATGAGTTTCATATATTTCAAAATTCTTTTCAAAGTATTTTTCCAAAATTGTTCTGGGAGGTAGAAGAGGTAAGCTTGGAGAATTAGATGTGTTGGATAGAAAGTGCTTACATCAGATAAAAAAACAAGTATTTTTTATCATTATTGCTATTTTTATTATTTGTTAATCATTATTAGTTAATTATTATTTTTATCTTTCTCCTCTTATCAGGAGGGATGTTAATTGCAGGATGGCAGATCTTATTTTATTAGGGAAGTGGTTGGTGAGCTAGAGACTGGTTTCCTTGGCACACAGTGTAAATACAACACCTTGAGAAGAGTTGGGGAAAGTTAAACAAAAACCCTCTCACTTCCCAGAGGTTAAGAAGAAACTCCAGCTAGTGGTATTAGCTCACGCCTGTAATCCTAGCACATTGGGAGGCTAAGGTGGGAGGATTGCTTGAGGCCAGGAATTTGAGACCAACTTGGGCAACTTAATAAGATCGTCTCTACAAAAAATGAGAAAGTTAGCCAGGTGTGGGGGTGCACACCTGTAGTTCTAGTTACTTGAAAGGCTAAAGCAGGAAGATTGCTTGAGCCCAGGAGTTCGAGACTGCCTCGAACCATGATCACGCCACTGCACTCCAGCCTAGTAGATGGAGCAAGACTCTGTCTTTCTAAAATAAAAATTGAAATTAAAAAAGAAGAAACCCTATTACTTTCCAGACAGCTGAACTTTTTACCTTCAGCAGAATCTTTAGTTCAGGAAAGTCGCATTATAGAGCTTTTGATAATTTAGTTTAGTGTTTCTTTCAGGGTGACCTGTAGAGTTACAGTAAAATGATAGGATGACAGAAGAGCATTGGCAATTTAATCTCCCATGTGAATCTCAGAATGGAGGAACCAGAAGAGTGAGAGAGATGAAAGCAGTGTCAGTATAGTCAGAAGACGCTTTTTCTTTGCTGACATAGGTCTTTCTTTTGGAGGGAAGGGGTGTTTTTTAATCTTATTTATTATTCATGCATCTTCCCTCTTGACCTCAAGTCTAAGATCCCTAAGCCATCTTCCAAATCAGGCTGGGAAAGCATCTATGAATAAATGACAAGGAACTCAAGATTTGTGAGTTCCTGTACTGTGCCAGGTATTTATGAGAGCTTGATCCATCAGTCAGTCTACTCCTCTCTGCTTTCTGTGGCTAGTGATAAACATCGATAGATTAATGCATACTCACAGAACATGCACGCTTGCGCGCGCGCACACACACACACACACACACACACACACACATGAGTTTCTCCTTTTCTTGGCTATCCTTAAGTAGCACTTGAATACATTAAGGCTGGATGTAAAAATAGTAGCTTGTCAGTGTTTGCCACTGTAGGGGCCAAAGCTCTCTGTCACATTTTCTTTATTTTACCTAGAGCTGTTCTGCTCATACAGTCTAGCCACAGGCAGCTTTAAATATGTAAATTAACTAAAATGAAATAAAATGTAAAATTCAGCTCCTTAGTTACATTAGCTGCATTTTAAGTTCTAAGTGGTTACATGTAGCTAGGACCCATACAGAATAGCACAGATATAGAACATTTCTGTCCCTGCAGAAACCATCTTCTGTGGCTCACCATTCTCTGCCTGAATGGGACTTGAGGTTCCACTTTTGTCTTCCTTTTGCTGGGTATATAGTAGTACTTAATATACAATTTAACATGGAAAAAAGGGAAGATGCTATTGTTTGCAAATGCAAAACTCATAGAATACTTGCTCTATTAAGGACTGATAGAAAAATAGGCTGAGCATTGTGGCTCACAACTGTAATCCCAGTACTTTGGGAGACTGAGGTGAGAAGATTTCTTGAGCTCAGGAGTTTGAGACCAGCCTGGGCAACATAGGGAGATCTTGTCTCTATGCACACAAAAAAAGATTAGCTGGGTGTGCTGACACATGCCAGCAGTCCCAACTACTCAGGAGGTTGAGGTGGAAGGATTGCCGGAGCCCAGGAGGTCAAGGCTGCTGTGAGTCATGATTGTGCCATTGCACTTCTGTCTGGGTGACAGAGTGAGACTCTGACTCAAAAAAAAAAAAAAAGAGTGATGGAAAAATAATATGCAAGTAGATTTCTATTTTGATAGTGCTTCAGTAGAGTATAGTAATTTTATTTATTTTTCTTCTGTATTAAAATGGGATTCTATTTGTTTCATGAAATTGCTTCAAACATAATTCAGTACACATTTACTAAACAACTACAATGAGTCCAACACTACGTTACCACGGCAAGAAAAGGTCACACTGCCCTCAAAGAACTAATAATCTGATTAATTAACTAACTGAGCAAATATTTACTGAGAACAATATTACATGTACATATGAACTGAGGCTACATCAGTGTACAGAATAGAACAAATCACTACCTAACGGAGCTAATATTTCAGTGGGAGGAAATACGCAACCAACAAGATAAAGAGAGACATTGCACAGTATCTGAAAGAGGATGTTAGGGATAAGCCAATAGCAGGTCCTGAGGCAGGGAGTGCTGAGGGAGTGTTGCACTCAAATTTCATAGAGCGTGGTCAGGGAAGGCCTCACTGGGTTGACATTCCAATGAAAATTTAAAAGGAAGTGAATTCATGCATTGGCTAGGGGGAGAATATTTCTGGCAGAAGGAACACACACTTCTGAACCTTGAGTCTGAGGTGTGCTCGGCACTTTGGGAGAACAGTAAAGAGGTCACTGCAGTTGGAAAGAGTGAAAGAGAGGGAGAGTAGGGAAGAAGGAAAGAGGGGACAGAGGTCAGATCATGCATGCAAGGCCCTGAGTAAGAAGGGAAGCCATGAAGTCTTGACAAAGGCTAGTCATGATCTGACTTAGAGGTCCAGAGGCTCATTCTGTTGGCCATATTGTAAACAGACTAAGGAAAGAAGGCACAAGAACAGAACGAGGAAAACGGTTTGAAGACCATGAAATCATCCAAAATAATGAAGTTAGCTTGGAGCAGGATGTGATGAAGATGGCAACACCTCATTTTCTTATAGGTAGAAGACACTAGGTTTGCTGATAAATTGGACATGGAAGTGTCTCGCATCAGACAATTAGAGGCCACTATAAGGAATGATTTAAGTCATAATGGTAAACTGAATCTGGTGGTTGGTGAGAAGATGGGCCTGAGCAGCGGAGAGGGTTCATACAGGCAAGTAATAGGACATAAAGTTGAAGCTGATGGATGAGTTAGAATGGAATAATTTGGGAAAAGGAATAGAGTTGATGAGAGTAGTTTAAGACATGATAAGTTTGAGGTGATGGTGGAATCTCAAAGTAGGAACATGTTGGAAGTTTTGAGTCTGGAATTAGAGGTCGGGGGAAAGGCTGGTGTTAGAGGCCAAGGCTTGGGAATTCTTCTGTAGAGATGCTGGTTGACAATAAGAGAATGAATGACTGATTTTACATCCAGAGACAAAAGCAGAGGATCAAGGATCAAACCCAAGAAAATGCCCACACTGATGAGGAAGGTGGAGATAGGACCAACAAAATACATAAAAGAACCCAAGAGAGCAAAGGGAACTTGCATTTCAAGGAGGAGTTGACCAAGAGTGTCAAGTATTGAAGAAAACTGAAGGAGAATGAGGCTAGAGGAGAAGCTTACAGACATGGCGAGAAGAGTTTTAGTGAGGTGAGCGGGTTGCAAGCCAGATGGCAGAAGTTGAAAAGGGAAGAGATACTTAGAAACAAAACCAAAAGGCATCTGCTCATTGTTCATGGTAATTTTCTAAAAAAGGAATATGGAGTGTTCTTTCCAGAAGATTGGATCAGGAGAGAGGAATTCTAGTTCATTTTATGATGATTTTATTGTTTATCTTTCCAGATTTGAGAATGCCTGTCTTTCTTTCCTATAATAAATACTTTTCGAAGTGCAGTTAAAATATGATGTTACATATACATACAAAACCAATAACAAGCTATTCTACTCTTATATATATACTTCTGTAATGTTACATACCATAACCTAACTCAGGATTTTTTTTTTTTTGAGTTGGAGTCTCACTCTGCTGCCCAGGTTGGAGTGCAGTGGCACACTCACAGTCACCCCAGTGTCAACCTGCTGGGCTCTGGTGATCCTTCCGCCTCAGCCTTCCAAGGAGCCGGAACTACAGGCATGTATTACCATGCCCAGCTAATTTTTGATTAATTGTAGAGATGAGTTCTCGCCAAGTTGCCAGGGCTGATCTTGAACTGTGGGCTCAGGCAATCCACTCACTTTAGCCTCCCAAAGTGCTGGGATTACAGGCTGAGCCACCAAGCCTGGGCCAGAGATTTTTAATATTTTCTATCTAATTCAAATTTACCTTGAAAAATTCAACATATGAAAATTCTGATTTTCAAAATAAATAGGAATGGGATTATTCACTTTCCAAAATGGTTTTGGCTAAGGGGAAAAACATTTGATCTCCCTTCTAAATAGAAAACTTCCCACTAGATTATGATACAAACCAATCTATAACATTGCATTTCTTCTGGGCTTCAAGGTGCGCATCCACACAGAATGTAAAAGGAGGCCTGTGCTTACTACTGAGATTTCTAAATGTATTTAAAAAGAAAATCCTCCAGTGCTGTGTCTTGTCTGCTTTCCCTTTTGCCCTCCCAAATTTTCCAGTAGAACAGATCTTTCATGTTTTTCTTCTACTGACCCATCATGACACATTTTTGACTTTAAGACCTTGCTGAGAAAAAAATATTTTTTAGGTTCTCAAGATGATTCCTGGGGAATCACAGGTCCTCCACATGTTGGAACACAAATGGTCCCATCTCCGGAGTCCCATGGAAATGGAGCCTGGTCTGGATCCCCAAGGTTAGAAAGAGAGGCAATGTTGCATTTCTAGAGTCTACCACAAGAATGTCTTTTAGCAAAATTCCTCTCTAGCCTTCCTATATTGATATTCTCTTTGTCTGTTGGCTTCACCCAGGTATCCTGGGTTTCCCAGGATATGACAGAGCTTCTGTGGAAATTCAAATGGGAAATTTCTCCTTCTCAGACTAGTAGAGACAAGGGGTTTTGTTACATCTATTCTATTTGTCTCTGCTAGCTTCCCCATTCAGTGTGTACTGATGTGTGTCCTCCCGGGACCCGAAAGGGAATTCGTCAAGGGGAACCAATGTGTTGCTTTGACTGCATCCCATGTGCTGATGGACATGTGTCACGGGAACCAGGTAAGGATGGTCATTTTTTCATTACTATTGAGATGGAATTAGATTAACTATGTGTTGACAAAGAGGGCCTCAGGCACCTTCCTTATAAATAAGGGTGAGCAACTTATTATAAATCATTCTAAAATCATTATAATCCCTCAAATTATTGGATGTTCTATGTCTGAAAAAACCACCATAGTATTGGGTTTAAAACTGTAGCAGTTTTAAAGCTGCTACAGTTGAGAAAAGACTTATAAACTTGAAGCTAATAGAGGAAAATGCAAAACGAAATGTATAAAATGTGACGTGTAATTGGAATTCATATGAATAATAATTGGAATACTATGCATTCATAAAATGTATTTAAAATTATTTCCGTTTCTGAAATACAGGAAACATTTCTTATGTTCATAGTCGGGCAAAAAGGTGACTTACAGGCCTATGTTTTGCTGAACTATTTCCAAGTAGAGGTACTCAATTCCATTTGGAACTGTAATATCTCGAGTCCCATCCCTAAAGACAGTTGGCTGAAGGTTGCAAGTACGGAAAGTTAGTAAGACAGATGAATTTCGTAGCCACTGCTCGAAGAGTTCTTCCCTACAGCCTGCTCAATTGCTGCTCTTGATAACCAGAGCTGTAGTTGGGTCTGGTGTGCTTCATCATGTGAAGCATGTTGGAACGGGTTTATTTTTAACTCTACCTTCTGTTAGAGATGACACAAGTTGTACTTATCTTTTGTCAAATGGCCCTCAGGAGCAATTCAGGGGGGGCACGTAACAACACAAAGGGCACTTGGTCCTAAACCTGGGGAAGTGAGGACCTGCTGGAGGCCCAAACTTCACCTGCATAGACATTGTGTATGTACTCAATCCTGACTAGTTCCCCACATCATTATAATAAAATAAAGTAAAAAGACAAAAGAATTTTACAAACATAAAATTTTCCCCAAATGGAAAACAAGCACGATGTAACCTGAATGGTTTCCTGGACCCCATGTGGCCCAATCTCTCTGTAGAATTCATCCTAAGAAGTCCAGTCCAGCAGCGAGAAGTGATGGAAAGGGAATTGTAATCTTTACCTGCATCTTTCAAAGAACATGAAAGAGTTCTATGTTGTAATCTACTGTAAACTCATCTCAAATAGCATTTTCTTTGTTAGATAGTCTCCCTTTGAGCCTCCACCCGGCCAAATGCCCTGAACCTTTCTCAGCCTCAGGCACCATGGCATCGTTTTTGCTTCCCTTCTTATCCTCAGTTCTTCTAACTGTTCCTCAAATCTGCATCTGGAGGGTGAGGAGAGGAGAAACTGAGTGGGCCAACACAACATTCTCCTCTGTGGGGGTGACATTGAATGAAAGTCCTCTCTATTATTTCATCTCAGCAGTTTTAATTGTCTTGTGTGTGTGTGTGTGTGTGTGTGTATATATATATATATATATATATTTCTCACTTGTGGATTATTCTCAGGTTTATGGGATACACACCACCCTTCTCAACTAGACAATTTAAGTAGAAAGAAAGAAGTGTGTTACCAGAAAAGACCAATGCAGGAAAGGCTGACACTGAGAAGACTATCAATTTCCAAAATTGAAAATAAATCTCAATTTCTAATATTACCTGTGCACTCTAAGGCCAGTTTATCACCACTTCTTCTGAGATATGATAAATATTCTATATAAAAGGATTTTCAGTAAGTTCCTATTCTAGCCCTATGTCTGTTCTAGGCTATTCACAATAGAAGAGGACAATTGGATTTCCTTGCAACTTATTCTCCATTCTTTGTTCGATAGGTCAAAGAGAGTGTGAACGATGTGGTGAAGACTACTGGTCGAACACACAAAAGAGCAAGTGTGTGCTTAAGGAAGTGGAATTCCTTGCCTATGACGAGGCCTTAGGAATCACTCTCATCATTCTCTCCATCTCTGGGGCCCTTGGGGTCTTGGCAGTCACAATTGTGTACGCGATATACAGGCACACTCCCCTGGTGAATGCCAATGACCGGGACCTGAGCTTTCTTATTCTAATTTCTCTTACCATCACGCTGCTGTCATCCATGCTTTTCATTGGCAAGCCATATGGCTGGTCCTGCATGGCCCGCCAGGTCACCCTGGCCCTGGGCTTTTCTCTTTGCCTATCTTGCATCCTCGGAAAGACTATTTCACTGTTTTTAGCCTACAGAATTTCCAAATCCAAAACCCGACTTACATCCATGTGCCCCCTTTACCGGAAAATCATTGTGCTGATTTCTGTTCTAGTTGAGATTGGCATATGCACAGTCTACTTGGTATTAGAACCTCCAAAAGTATACAAGAACATGGAATCTCAAAATATAAAGATCATTCTGGAATGCAGTGAAGGCTCCATAGAGTGTTTGTGCTTGATGTTTGGGATTGATGCCTTCTTGGCCTTGCTGTGCTTTCTTACGACCTTTGTGGCGCGCCAGTTGCCGGATAATTACTATGAGGGCAAATGCATCACCTTTGGGATGCTGGTCTTTTTCATTGTCTGGATTTCTTTTGTTCCTGCTTATTTAAGCACCAAGGGCAAATTCAAAGTGGTGGTGGAGATTTTTGCAATCTTGTCATCCAGCTATGGTTTGTTGGGTTGTATTTTTGCTACTAAGTGCTTCATTATTTTGCTGAGGCCACAGAGGAACACCAACGAAACTGTTGGTGGAAGAGTCTCCACCACAGACAAGAGTATCCAACTGACTTCAGCTTCTGGGTGCAGTGAGCTTCCCAAAAACACGGTGTCACCTATTCTGGATGACTAGAGTTGTGAGTGACATGTGTCTTCAAAGCTGCAGTGGCGACATTGTTCAACGGTCCCTTTGAGGTTGGTCCTGTAGCAACTGCAGGATACTCTGGGGATAATACTGAGAATTTGGGTTCTGGTGGTGTAGTCTTAGCATGAAGTATGAAATCTCATACTGTAAGACATCATTTCACATGAATTAGAATAACTTTTACTATATAAACTGTAGACTATTTCTTTCAAACATTTCAAGATACTTTGGTATAAAAAATATATAGTAGAGGGTATATAGGCAAAAGTTACCTAAATTGATAGATAAACGATTTGACTCTTGAATGTTTTTGTTCTTATGTTGTGGGTGTCTAATCTAGAAACTTACATTAGACAAAGTCACCTAGTGGGGACCATGAGAGACATTTTATTTTACATATGCCTCTGAAATAGATAGCTTTTCTCTGATGAAGGTTAAGAATAACAATCCACAAATTATTTCTTGGAGAAGGGGATTTAGAAGAGAATTTGTTCCAAAGGACTCTGTGGCATTCAGATGTTGAAGGAACCGAGATATCAATACAACTGTTTTTTCTTGAACACATATGGGAGTAGACACATTTCTCCCAGAGAAAAGGCAAGATTTTTAATATATCCTTGTATACAGGTTTTCCTGGAGAAGAATAAGTGGCAAAGTATCTGAGTTTTAAAGCATCCCTCTGCTTTAAAAATAAAAACGAAGGGAATTAGGATGCTGGCAAAGCAGTTATTAAGTAAGATTATATGGATGGTCAAAAAAAGGGCAAATGTTTACCTAGAGCGGGTATTAGAATGCAAGATTTTTGAGGATAAATTGAGCAATAGATACTTGCCCTTTGACTATGTAGTTAACTAGAATTTACTTTCCATGTGGAAATGATATAAAAATATTCTCAATTCTCAATCTTCTTCTAGATATAAAATTTTAAAAATTACCTATGTATATATTTATGTGCATATGAATACTTGTGGAAAAAGAGAATTTGTAGAAATGCTGATAGACCGAAAATGCATGTGCATATTTAACTCCAGAAGTCCAACAGGATCAGAAACAGCTCTCTCTTCAAAATAACTTAATGATGTTTGTGGATCTCAGTGAAGCAAGCTGGGCAGAGATTCATGCGGGCTCGTGGGAGCAGAAAGTGAAACTGTGAGGACTAATTTAGCAGGACAAGTCTGTTGGGAACTTATTGACTGATTTTTTTTTTTTTTTTGCTAATGATCATGCTGCTTTACCCTGAATGGGTTGGGGGGAGTGGGGAAAATGATTTTTCCAGATCAGACAAAGGGAATGAGCTTCCTGTAATTTAAGTAGCAAGCTTATATCAAGGTTTAGCAAAGCTCAAAAGTGACTGCATTTTTTGGAAAGTCAGTGGTAGTCCATGACTTTCTGGGTAAGCATCTGTTCATCCATGATTTCCCAACATGTCTCCAGGGCTTTGGACCATAGCCCTTAGAACCATTAAAGGAGAAGGCTTCATCACAGCATGGAGAATGGGGAGACTGCTTTGTTTGGCCCTTCATTCAATCCAGGGAAGTACTGTGGAAAAGAGAATGGTTTGTCAAAGTTTAGAGCAATAGGAAAATGCAGATCTGTGAGTTAATTTCTTTTTCAGTTGTACATACAACTTGAAAATTTTCAATGATCCATCTTGAGATTTTAAACAAGAACTGAAAGATGGCTCATGTCTAGTGACTTGGTTTACTTTTATATTAAAACCATTTCAATCACAGTGTAATCCACTTCTTTTCTGAGATGATGATTACTAAACACATGGTCTCTAAAAAGACAATTCCAGAATTCTATCTGAGTAATATCAATGACTCCAGTATCTCCTTTATACAGCATGGCTCAGTAACACTGTCTTATCAGATTTATATTCTTTGCATTTATTTTCCTGATCAGCAATTGGTTTGAGAAATTAGAGAAAATAAATGGCATTAAAAACAAAATATTAATTGAACCTGCATGTTTAATGTTAATGTTTACTTATGTAACTTGACAATCTTAAAATATAATTTTTATCTAAATTGTTGATTTGGTACATAGGCATTGTTATAGAAACTGGCTTATGGCAGCTAAAATGAATAATATATGATTATCAAAGGATAATAGTCTAATTTGTAGTATTGTTTTATTCTTTGTAATTCATCACTTAAGTAAAATATTTCTCATAAATTAAAAGATATTTTCTCTTTGGATGAATGCATCATTTAAAAATTATTTCTAGGTTAGGCGTGGTGGTTCATGCCCAGTACTTTGAGAGGCTGAGGTGGGGGGATCACTTGAGCCCAGGAGTTTGAGACCAGCCTGAACCATAGAGCAAAACTTCATCTCTACAAAGGAAAAAAAAATTAGCTGGGGTGGTGGCGCATGCCTGTAGTCCCAGCTACTCAGGAGGCTGAGGCAGAAGGGTTGTCTGAGTCTAGGAGGTTGAGGCTGCGGTGAACTGTAATTGTGCCACTGCACTCCAGCCTAGGTGACAGAGTGAGGCCCTACATACTGGGCCTTGGGTAGTCACTCAGAATTAGTTTCAGGGTGTTGCATCAAAATTATGAGGCTGCTGCTTGGGGAGTTGCATAAAGATTAATTGTTTAAAACAACAACAACAAAATGCAAAACAGCACTTTACTCAGGGCTGACATGCACACATGCAGGACTGAGCACTTTTGGTAAAAGAAATGGTTATCAGGGCTGCTTAATCCCACACCTTTAGATTAATTCCTTGCTCTAAGGCAAGGGAAATTCCCAATGGAAGGTGAATATATTATCAAGAAGGGTAAAATATTCTAATTGCCAGATTAGTCTCCTTAAAACACAGCCCGGATCTCATCTATTCCCTGCTCATCCACTCCCAGGGACTCTCTCCTATCTGTAGCATGAATCTAGTTGCCGTAGTCTGACATTCAAGACTTTTCAAACTATTTACCACTGTCTATTTTCAACAGTCATCACCTGCCATCTTCCTGTCCACATTCTTTAAACACAATCCAATTGCAAGACTACAATTCCTGGAACCCACCTCCTGTCTGATTGACTCCACATTGATCACACTGTGTCCTTTTTCTCTGATGCTCTGGGTCCTCCCTCTTTCCCTCCCTCCCTCCCTGCCACCTCCCTTCCTCCATCTTTCCCTTCCTCCTTCCTTTTCTAAGGGCTTTATGTGCATCAAACTGAGAGTTTGAAGATGTACAGAGACAAGGCATTGTCCCCTACCCTGCTTGTCATCTTTTGGGGTGACAGTTCATCAATTGACAATTATCCTATGATGTGATAAACCTGTGATTGCGGTAGCATAGAGGCAGGGCAGGATGAGTTAGGACCAAGGAAGGCTTCCTGCGTGAGGAAACACTTGAACAAATGCCTGAAGGATGTGAAGGACCTAGCCATGTGAAAGGAAGATTAATTAAGGCATGTATTCCACATAGCCTAGTGCTTGGAGGAGGGTAAGTGCCAGTTTCCCTTCCTTTCAAAAAAAAAAAAAAATATATATATATATATAGTAGGACTTTATCTGTGCCTCTTTTATGTCAATGGCCACTTTCTGTCCTCTACTAGTAACCTCTGCCTCTATATTATACATTATTTTGTGAAGAGAACTTAAAATCTATTACCTATTATCTATGTTTCTATCATCTATCTATCTTTGCAGACTTTTCATCTAGAATGTACTTTGCATTTAATTGGCACCCAATTTTTAAGTTATTTCTTTATTATTTATTTATTAGGTTTAAAAAAAAACATGGAATGTCTTTATCTTTCTTTTCCTTAAAAAAAATTTCTTTCTTTTTTTTTTTGAGTTGGAGTCTCACTCTGTTGCTCAGACTGGTGTGCAGTGGCCGCTCCTGGCCACGCAGCCTCCACCTGCTGGGCTCCAGCGATCCTTCTGCCTCAGCCTTCCGAGTAGCCGGAACTACAGGCGCGTGCTACCACGTCTGGCTAATTTTTTGATTTATTGTAGAGATGAGGTCTCACCAAGTTGCCCAGGCGGGTCTCGAACTCGCAGGCTCAGGCAATTCACTCACCTCGGCCTCCCAAAGCGCGGGATTACAGGCTGAGCCACCGAGCCCGGCTAAAAAAATTTCAATACCTTTTGGGGATACAAATAGTTTTTGATCTGGGTTTTAAGTGTACCCACCACCCCACCTGTGCACATCGTATCCAATAGGTGATTTTTTTTTTGTCCCTCCACACCTCCCCCTTCCCAATTTTTTTAAATGAATGATGAATACAGTTATCAAAACAGCTAACAGCTCACCCAGCAAAGCACAGGGAGATGTGTCAATGTGCGATAAGGAGGAGAGGCTTGATGCCTGGAGCACAGCAGGTGCGGAGTGAGGTGGAAAGGGCCGTTTTCCAAGATGGTAGGGCCAACTTGATAGCAATGAGCACATCTGCTGGGGAAGGGCTTGGAGAGTGAGCCTGGAAAGGAGAAGGCCAGTTGAAATGAAAGTGGGAAGTATTGAAAAGAATTTTTCCATGGTATTCATTTGACTACTTCCCCATATTATTTTCTACTCCTTATATTTGCATTTCGTTTTGAAGAAAGAAGAAATATTTTCTTGTTTCCCCCAACCCCCCAACACAACTTCTTCTCTTTTTGAACTGCCATTATAAACAAGCTGTTTGGAACATCTAAAGGCAGGGTAAGTATTTATGATCTCAAGGTAGAATTATGAACAATTTATGGAAAAAATATTTGCAGGCCGGGCTTGGTGGCTCAGCCTGTAATCCCAGCACTTTGGGAGGCCGAGGCAGGTGGATTGCCTGAGCCCGCAGTTTCGAGACCAGCTGGGGCAACTTGTCTCGAGACCCGCTGGGGCAACCTTATCTCTACAACAAATAAAAAATTTAGCCTGGTGTGGCAGTGTGCATCTGTAGTTCCGGCTACTTGGAAGGCGCGGCAGGATAGCCAGAGCCCAGCAGGTTGATGCTGTAGTGGCTGTGAGTGTGCCACTGCACTCCAGTCTGGGTGACAGAGTGAGACTCCAACTCAAAAAATATATATATATAATATATAATATATATATATTTATATATATATGTATATTTGCAAAATTCACTTATTTACATTTTTAAGGGGTTGCTATTTATTTCCTCTGGTATTTTTGGAAAACCAATTTGGATATAAAAGCCATAATGTGAAAATCTAAATAGGACAGATATATTAGTTAGGGTAAGTTAACTTCTGGAACAAACAATCCCTAAATGTTAGCGGTTTAACAATTCTACACTTACATGCTAAAACTCATGCAGGTACTGGTCAAGTTGCTCTCCAGGATGGCTCTCCTCCAGGCAGTGACTCAGGGATGCTGTGGGATATTCTCCATTGGCTCTTTCTCTGCTTTTTCCTCTCTGCTCTATGACCTCTATGGACTGTGAACTCCCATGGTGCGGCTGCCAATGGGAGGCACCTATGAGAGGCTGGCAGTGAGCAGAGAGGTCAGGTCCTTGCTGTTTCAGCCATGGCTCATCTCCCTACCTGTGGTCACTATCCTACAGATACAGCTCTCATGAGGTGCTGTGGGTGCTGATCTCTCCCCTACTCCTCAGACTTGGTGTGATAACTTCCTACTGTTCCTGGCCACAGGTACTTCACCGTCCTTTGTTAGATCCTTTCATTTTGCCCACTCATAGTCCCTTTCTTTATTTTCTTGTAGAGATGAAGTCTCACTATGTTTCCCAGGCTGGTCTTAAACTCCTGACCTCAAGTGATATTCTTGCTTCAGCCTCCCAAACTGCTGGAATTATAAGTGTGAGCCATTGCGTCTGACCTAATAGTCTTTTATTTAAACTGTCTTCTCTTTTGGATGCATCAGCTGTTTCCTGCTGGGATCCTGACTCATATAGTATCCAAATTCTTTTCATTCTGTGATGCTGCCATCTGTAGTGCAGCCGTACAATGTTCCCGCCAAAGGGGAAGAGGACCTGTGGGGCAGGCACATCAGATACTCAGCCATCAAGGCCCATTCAGTGACACAGATAATTTTTGCTCACACTCTGTTGGCTGGAAGTTGTCACATGGCCCCATTTAAGGCAAGAAAGCTGGGAAATGTGGCCCCTGGTTGGGAAGCCATATATGTCAACAGTTCCACATTATAGACAGGGAATGTGAATCTGGCGATCAACTAGCCATTGTTGCCACACCAACGAATACAATCAAATGACCTAAAATAGACAGAGATATCCACAGAAAGTTTCAAATAATGTATATAAAAATGTGCACATAGGGGGATATAGAGAGAGGAATTTGGGAAGATGGCCGCAGTCATGTAGTTTTTGAACCTATCTGAGCAACACTCCACCAATAGCATAACCAGAATAGAAAGGCCAAAACCCCATGGAAGATATCTACAACAAACTAGGTGACACTGTATCTTCGTGTACACCAAAATACTACCAGGTGGGAGCAAACTATCAACAGCTGCAAGATCCATGTGGTATCAGAAATGATGGGAGGAAGTAGGAAGAAGACAGAGGTGTTTCTGATGGCAAAATGAGCTGGAAAACCTCAAAGCTGCCATCAGACAGTCATTGGAAGCTCCGTGGGACATTCTGAGCTCAGCAGCAGAAACTGGGAAAGTACTTTGCAGGCTCCTGTTCATAGATGGATGTAAGTAGACTCTAGAAAGGTCTGATGGTGGCTGGCCTGGGCCCTACAAGCTCTTTTTTTTTTTTTTTAAAGATGTGGGATACATTTCAGGATTAGGTATACAAGTGTTCAACATACAGGTCATGTTTGGGCCTCCCTTTGGCCCCCACTTTGCCTAGTTTGAGATCAGTACCCTTATTGATGTTATGTGCCCCCTTCCTCCCCTGGCAGTGTCCCATTGCTGCCAATCCCCTTCTTACAGTATTATGATAAATGTTCAGGGTCCACTTATGAGTGAGAACGTGTGGTACTCAATTCTCTGTTTCTGTGATAGATCACTGAGTATTATAGACTCCAAATCCATCCAAATTGCTTCAAAATCTGTAATTTTATCCTTTATAACTACATAATATTCCACTGTGTGTATGTACCATACTTTAAAAAATTCAGTTCACTTTTCATGGGCAGCACGGTTGATTCCATGTTTTTGCTATTGTGAATCAAGCCGCAATAAATATGCATGATCAGGTATCTTTTATATAGAATGATTTGAGCTTCTCCAGGTATATTCCCAGAAGGGGGATTGTGGGGTCATATGGAAGGTTGATTTTTAGATATTTTAGGAATCACCACACTGTTTTCCACAGAGGTTGTACTAGTTTACACTCCAACCAACAGTGTAGAAGCATTCCCTTTTCCCCACATCCTCTCCAGCACCTGTTGTTTTCAGAGTTATTGATGATGACCATCCTGACTGGAGTGAGGGATATCTCAATGTGGTTTTAATTTACATCTCTTTGATGATTAATGAGACTGAGCACTTTTTCATGTATCTGTTTGCTGCCCTACGAGCTCTTGAAACTAATAAACAAGTCTCACTGGACCAAGCCTTCACTGAGGAGAGAATGCTGAAAGTAAGATCCAAACTGGGCAAAAAACAAGGACAATAGGGGCCAAAGAAAGACAGGGTTCAAATCAAACTGATCAAAGTAAACTTTACTGACTTAAGCCAGTGTCATCTTGAATGATATGACAGAGCTGGACATGAATGATAACAAAGGTTTAGATGCTTTAGGATAATCTCTTATGAACTATCATGATCATGGTCAGTTATTTTTGCAAATGCAATGAGGCAAGGATAATCTCAAACTACACATAAGATATTTTTGTCGTATGATTGATTTTATCAGCAAACGTTCCAGGACAATTTTGTGTATTTTGCCGCAAAATGATGTCGTATGTGGCTGCCCGTTTTCCCATCAAAGTACCATCAGTCAAAACATCTTGGAGTTTCTCATGGAAATGACTTTGGAGTTTGGACTCTCCTCAATTATGAAAAATCGTTACTTTTTCAGAATGATTGGATCACCTTTTAACATTTTAATTTATTATTAAACATTAAGAGAAAACTATAAGAAAAAACAGAAAGTATGTAAAGAATAAGAATCAGGGTAAGGCAAAACGAATATGCAATGTCAATGTTGCTTTGGAAAGTTATTTGTGGTATCTACTGAAGCTGATCATATATATGTATGTGACTCAGTGAATTCACTTTTAGGAATATGTCTAACTCAACTATGTGTCTGGATGTTGACTAAAAAGACAAATACTAGAAGATTTGCAACAATATTAATTATCCAGGCAGGGAACTACTCAGATGTCCACCCACAGGAGAATGGATCAATCAGTGGAGATATACTCCCTTAATGGAATACTGTACGCAGAGAACGAATGGACTGTTTTGTGGAGGAAAGACTTCAGGGTGATAACATTGGAAGCTGGGAAGTGATTTGGAATTTGGTGGTGATTACAGCCATCTAGGCAAGAGATCATGATAGTTTTGGCCAGGGACAGAGCTCTCAACACTGATACATCAGATTTACTGATGTATTTAGATCTTTGGCAGTTGCGCATTTGAAGTGCATGTTCAAAAGAAAAGGGGAGACACATTAGAAAGCTACAATTTAAATAGCTAACGTTGCTTCCCAAAATAACCCTGTTATATTATACTAGCTTTTACTGCCCTTGGAAATGCTGATGAATAAGGGAATCATTTAAGTTGACAAAACTACCCAAATAAAAAATCATTTTCTCAAAATGGTTGTCTGAGCTCACTATTCGTTGAAAAACATGAATGAAACATCTCCTGCTTCCTCTTTCCCTCTTAAAAGTTTAGACACCTATGAATAAACACACACCTTTTCTCCTCGCTGTATCGGGGGAGACCCCAAAAATCCCAGAATTATTTTTTGGAAGGTGGGTCTCTTGTAGTACAGGATTCCCCTGCTAGATAAGTGTTCTAGGAGCCCATCAGCCTCAGTGTACCAACTAGCATTGTTGTCAGAGGATGCATTGGCTTCAGTGAATTCTTTCTTGGAGATTCTTTTCAACTCATCACATTTGCCCATTTCATGATGGGTGATTTTTCAAGTGCACCTGCCCACACTGTGCTGAGTATTCAGCAGTTTTTGACCAAAAACAGCATAAGCCCCGGCCCGACCCTCCCTATTTACACAATCTCACCCCAAGCAACTTTCTCTTGTTTGTTTGTTTCCTCAGATGAAAAAAAAAGTACTTAAAGGGAAATGTTTTGCCAATGTGGAAGAAGTGAAACAAAAAACAGTAGAAGCACTAAAAGGCATCAAAATTGAGGAGTGCAAAAACTGTTTTGAGCAGTGGAAAAAGAGTCTAACCGACATATTGCATCAAAGAATACTTTGAAGGTAAATGAAGTTTAAGCATGTAAGAATAAATACACATTTTAAAATAAATTAATTCAATTTAATTACAAGGTTCCCCCTTGTATTTTGTTTAGTAATTATCTGACAAGAGTGGTTAGAGAAGACAGTCATTCTAGGAGGAGCCAAGAGACTGAAAATGAACGTGAGATGTAAATGCTTTTCTTGTTCTTTAAAAAGTGACTGCTTATGAACGTCACAGCAACTTGGATGGACTTAGATTCTATAATACTGAGTTATCTATTACAGAAACAAAGAACTGAGTATCACATGTTTTCACTCATCAGTGGACCTTGAACAACTATCATAATACTATAAGAAAGAGATTGGCAGTAGTGGGAAACTGCCAGAGGAGGACGGAGGTGGGATTGGCATAGTGGGAAACTGCCAGGGTAGGGGGGCACACCTCATCATCAAGAGTACCTGCATAATGAACATTTGTATACCTGACCCTGAATTGTATCCCACATCTTTAAAAAAAAAAGTGACTGGCTAAAACAAGAAACATTGCTTAGTACAAATGTGTGTGAAACAGAAAGACAAAATCTCTTTGAGTCATTTAAAGATATTGTAATGTGCATATACATTAGAGTTACAGCTTAACTAGTATATGGCTTTTCCTCTCCTCCCCAAGACACCAACGTTGATTACTATCTTTCACTTTAAGCTTCTTTTTTGGGCTGGAGTACATTGATTTATAGGCCAAGCACAAGAGTTTCTTAAGGCACAGCATACATTACTACTTATTTATTTGTGTTTTTTTTGTTTTGTTCTTTTTTTTGGTTTTTGCCTTACCAACTTTAGTTTAAGAGTAAATCAGGCTGGGTGTGGTAGCTCATGCCTGTAATCCCAGTACTTTGGGAGGCCGAGGTGAGAGGATTGTTTGAGCCCAGTAGTTTGAGACCAGCCTGGGCACCATAGTAAGTCCTCATCTCTACAAAATATCAAAAAATTAGCCTGGTGTGATGGCATGTGTCTGTAGTCCCAGCTACTCGGGAGGCTGAGGCAAAAGGATCACCTGAGCCCAGAAGGTCGAGGCTGTGGTGAGCTGAGATTGTGCCACTGCATTCCAGCCTGGGTGACTGCATTCCAGCCTGGGCAACAGAGTGAGGTCCTGATTCAATAACCAAACAAACAAATAAATCTTTCATAGTATTAAGTAGACAGACAGAGTGGGTAACACCCTCAGAGACGGCCTTGATTGGTGAAGACAAAGACACAATGATTTGCTTTGGTTCCCAATTTTAGAACTGGTTGGAAACAGCAGAGCAAAATTACTAATAGCAAAGATTTTAGAAAAACATTGTTTGGGATCATTGTGTACTTTCTTGTTGTATAATCCCAGGTAAGCCACTTTACTTCTTTAAGCATAAGCGCTGGCACAAAAGCAACATTCAATAACAGTTAGCTAGTTACACTGGTCACTGTCACAGACAGAATGTAACTATCAGCTATTAGTATTATTATTACCTGGTTGCCTCCTGTGTGTATTTATCCCAGTCCTATGGAATGAGAGTTTTAAACCCTAGTGGGGACAGTGAGCCCTCCTCTATGTCCTCTGACTTTTAGCGAGACTTGGCCACATGGTTCCTGAAATCAGAAACTTAGGAACCATCATTAACATTTTCTTTTTCTTTTCTGTCACCTCCATCCTCCTTCCAAGCCCCAAATATGGCACAAACATACCAGCCAGCCAGTTATCCACAATTCCTGTCAATTTCAACCTCAACATGGCTCTCTCACGCCATCTCTCAGTAAACTTGACGCCAGCCTTGTTTTCTCTCTTACCCTGCATCTCTCTATCACTCTTCTCTCTCTATGAGACAAGCACATATTTATTTTCTCTCTCTGTACTGCTTACTGCTTATCCCTGGTACCTGGAACAATGCCTGTCGAGTATTAAATGCACTTGAAGATATTTTTAAAATGATGAGATGGATGCAGAGTAAAAGAATGAAAGAATACATGTCCAGGCTGCTCCCCTCTTTTAGCCCTATATATATCACAAGCACTTGGATGGCTGTAGCTATCTTCTCATGGTCTACCTGTCTCCAGGCTTGCTTTCTACTTTTTACTTCCTGCATTGCAGCAAGAGTCATCTTTCTAAGATGTGTATCTAGTTTTGCCACTTCCTGGCTAAATTCCCTAGCAAATCTTGACCACTGTGTCCTTGTTCCCCATTCAGCTTTCTTTTCACTCTTATTTCTCTGTGGCCTCCACTTCCTCCAGCTAGATTGTTTATCATTCTCTGAATTCATCTCCTCTGAGCAAAGGTGGCTTCTTCCTGGAATATTCCTCCTTTTTCTGTCTCTCTTTAGTTAGCTGTTTTCGCTTAATCCCTGAGGACTCAAGCAACATATTCACTTCCCCATGAATGCTTCCTGACCAACCTCTCTCCACTAAATTGGCCTTAGACACCCCCCTGCCCCCCGCCGCCACCGCTATGTTGACATTCACCATCTTGTATCAGAATGGCCTTGAATGGGAGTACCTTAGCTCAGAATGCTCTGGGGACTACTCATCTCTGAATTTCTTATCTGTAGTGGAAAGCCTGACACATGATAGGTACTCAATAAATGCTTTCTGAATATCACTCTACAGTATCAGGTGACTACTGAATTGGGAGGCCAGTGTTTTGGGTTAGTGTAATCAAGATACAGAAGGAACTATACATAATTAGTTTTTGTTCATTTAAAAAGCTTCTAAGCAGTACTGGCATCAGGTTATATTTTAGTCCACGACTGTGGCTATATTGGACCTTCCCCACACACAACCCTTTACTCCCTAATAAATGCCATATAAAGGATACTTTAAACACCATTACAGAATCTAAGATGATGTGCCTGTAGAGAAACAGTCTCTAGACTATGGACAAAGCCACCATAAGCCACAGTCACCCATCAAGACCAACTTCACATGTTGCCAGCTTAGAGTCTTCCACCCACTGGCCCGGGCCACAACAGGAAGCCTTTATATAAAACTTCTTCTTTTTTTTTTGAGTTGGAATCTCATTCTGTCGCCCAGGCTGGAGTGCAGTGGTACAATTATGGTCACCGCAGCCTCCACCTGTTGGGCTCAGGTGATTCTTCCATCTCAGCCTTCCAAGTAGCAGGAATTACAGGCACACGCCACCTCGCCTAGCTCATTTTTGTGATTTATTGTAGAGACAAGGTCTCACCAAGTTGCCCAGGCTGGTCTCGAATCCCCTGGGCTCAGGCAATCCTCTCTCCTCGGCCTCCCAAAGTGCTGGGATTATAGGCTGAGCCACCACACCCGGCCAACCTTCTTAAACTACCACGATCAAATTGCCTTGTCTACCCACTCCAGTGCAAGGCTCATGACCACAGTTCCTGGCCCTCCTGAATGCCTGTCTGCATTAATATGTTGCCCACTCCCAATTCCTTCTTTGCATAGTTTCTGGTGTGGAATTTTCAGTTCCCAGCCCATGAATTGTTGCAGCCATTGGAAATGCACCAAATAAATCATATCCTTCTTTTCCTTCTGGATATATAACAAAATAGGACACAAGTCAAAGAGTAGCAAATGGGAGGCTCAAATGCCATCTTTATTATGATAAGCACTGAATTGAGGCTGTAATTTATTGTGAGAGTCAAGTGGGTTTCCTAAATCTGATTCCAATAATTAAGTAGCCTTACCCATGCAGTTACAGGCAATGTGGGACTGGGGCAGGCCTCCCCATAATGAAGAACTACCCGTGTAAGAAGGGTCATGGGAAAGCAAGAGAAAACTCTCATGCCCTGGGGACCACTCACTCCCAAAGAAAATGATGGGTAAAATATCTGAGTTCAGCTGTGTCATTTTACCTCCCCCCAGGTTTTTAAAGCAGTAAAGAGAGGTCAGGTTTGAGTTCCCTCCATAGGGAAGAAGTCAGGAGTGAGGAAGAAGGGTTCCCACTCTGCACTATGCAGATAATAAGAGCTCAAGTATCTTTTGTGACCTGATGAATAAAACATAGATATTAGGAGGTGCTACCATTCCACATAGTATTTTTTTCCTTTTGAGTTTTTGTAGTTGCTCACTGTACAGCAATATGCACATATAAACACATGGTAATTTTTCAGTAGTAAAGAGAAGATTGAATGAATTATTTATGGGAAGCTTATCATGAACTCTAATGATAGGCACATAAAACGTCTGCTGTATTTCTTGCCTGTATTGTAATCCTACCCAACACAGCACAAACTGAAGAAGTTTCCAAGTCTTGAAGCATGGAAAAAAATAACAGCGAATGTTTTTTTCTCCACGATCATTTTGTACTCTTTATTTTCAACTTTGAAGGCAGTGAAATAGCCATTAGAACAAGTTGACTCAATTTATTTTCAAACTGTAACCTCCTTTCAGACTTTCAGTTTAAAGGTCAGTAATGGATACATTGCTTTGACCTTAAGGCATTAATGTTGCATTTTAAAAGCTGGGTAATATGGGTCCATGTGACGTTTGTCAGATTTAGAAGCTTGATCACTTAATAATGTCATGGTCCCTATCACTATACGGTATCAAGTGGCCTGCTGAGCTGAAGCCTGGTGTTTTGGGTCAGTGTAACCAGGATACTGAGGGAAGTGATGAGGATAGCTGACCTTCCAGAAAGCCTTAGGATCTATAATGTAAAAATGTGCCAGCTGACAGGTTTATCTACCCATGGCTCTCAAAGAACATTCAGGAGTAGTGAAAAAGAGGGAAATGCTCTATTTTCTAGTTTGTGGAGAGTGGCCATTTCCCTGGCAGAGCAGGACTAATATCTGGGGTTGGACCAGATGACTCAGGAGTCCATTGGTCAGTTTGAAAAATTATTAAGTACTTGCTCATTTCTTGATGGAACTCAGCAGTGAAATCTATTGCCAGTAAGAGAAAAGGACAATGGAAAGATGGAGGAGGCTGTGGAAGAATGAAGACATGGCCTCATCTCGAGGGGTTTGCATTTGAGCAAAGGAAACAGACAGATGTACGTGGTCATTTGAAGAATGTCAAAAGTTTGGTCAGCAAAAGAAGTTTAAGGACATATAAAATACCTTGTTCACATCACCTACCATCTCTGAGACTGTTATCCTTCTGTGTCTTCATTCCCTCATTTGTTATAAATACCTATCTTACGGGATTTAGAGAGGGTTATATGTGATAATGCTCAAAAGGCGCTTAGCACTGTGGCGGGCCAATGATAATACCTTTATGTATGTTGGCATCCAAAAATAAATGCTAGACTCTACCACCTAGATCATTGTCAAGCAATGTGCCTGGATCATGTTTTCTCTGGTCTCTACAGCAAACTTTTACTGAGTTAACAATGAACATTACAATGTTTTGTATAGGGTTGGCACAAGAAACATTTACCTGCCCCCAAGTCAAGGTTTTGCTTTGTCCATATCTGATTCTTCTGCAAACACTTGAATGGTAAATCCGTTCAGCTCCAAAAGTGAAATGAAAAGAGGATAGGAGAAGGAAATTCTCAAAAGAAGACATATAAACAGCTGGTGAATGTAAGAAAAAACAAAGATGCTCAACATCACTAATAAAGAAATAAAAACTAAAACATCAATGAGGAGTTATTTTCATGACTCCCATTGTCAAGATTAAAATGGCTATTCTCAGTGTGAAAGGCAGAAAGGAACTGGCTCATACTGGTGTAGGGAAAAATTGGTTCAAATTTTCTGCAAAGAAACTTGATAATATGTATCAAATAGCCTAAGATCTTTCTTTGTTGTAACCCAATAATTTCACTTACAGACATTTATCTTTAGGAAATAGTCATAGATATGCAAAAAGACTTATCCTCAACATTTTTTCTTGTTTTTGCCTCAAAACATCTTTAAACCTCAACAATAGGAAGTTGGTTAAATAAATTATGGTATAGAAATACAGTGATAAGCTATTCAGTCATTTAAGAGCTATTCAATGGGGGAAATGCTTTCCCTCCTTCCTTTCTCTTTCCTTCCTTCCTTCCTTCCTTCCTTCCTTTCTTTTTCTTACTGGTGTGAGCCAGGAAATGCTTCCAGTGTTTTGTGGAAGATTACAGGGTGGTGAGATTTCATTACAAATTTGTACTGAAAAATGACATTCATAATTATCATGATTCCTATTATGTGGGAAAATATTCATAACATATCATGCAGTTTAGAAAAAATGGATTACAAAACAATATTGCAGTATAATTGTAATTCTGCATAAAAACTCTATTTCTAGATGATAGTGAAACTACACACATCAGATGTAAAAAGTGGTTTCTGGAAGCTGGCATTATGTATGGTTTTAATTTCTCCATTTGTTTTTTCTTGTATTTAGTCATTTTTCTTTTAAAATTTAGTTTTGATTACACAAATAATAGCATATATATAATATATATATATATATTCACTGTAACAAACTATTTAAACAATTCAGAAATACAGAGTAGAAAGTGAAAGTCCATTTTCCACTTCACTTCCAACAAGTGCCCCAAACATTGACCCCTTCTTAGTGAGAAGCTTTCATTCTAGTTTTTTGGGTATCTTTCCAGATTCTTTCTTGGGGGCTCAGGGATGCATGGCTGTATTTGTATGTCTTTTGAGAATTACCCTCATATATTCTTTGTAAGTTTTTCCTTGGTCATTTAGCTTGTCTTATTTGATTTGTAAGTAATCTCTAGGTTATATGGTTGTTAATCTTGTGTATATTGCAATTATTTTCTCCAAGTATATTGTTCATCTTAATTTAACATGGTGGGCTTTGAAGTATAGAAATTTTAAATGGGGAATTTGTTCAAAACCTCCTTGCACTGATAAAGGACTTTGACAAAGTCTCAGGGTACAAAATCAGCATGCAAAAGACAGTCACATTTTTATACATCAGCAACAAACAGGCAGAGAACCAACTAAAAAGCACAATCCCATTCACAATAGCTGCACACAAAAAATGAAATATCTTGGCATTCTCCTAACCAGAGAAATGAAAGAACTTTACAACAAAAACTACAAAACACTGCTCAAAGAAATCAAAGACACAAACAGATGGAAAAATATTCTATGCTCATGGATTGGAAGAACCAACCTTGATAAGATGTCCATCCTACCCGAGGCAATCTACAGATTCAAGGCTTACTCATTAAGTTACAACATCATTTTTCTCAGACCTGGAAATGACAATACAGAAATTCATATGGAAACATGAACCAACTCATCTTCATCCAAGCCTCCACCAACAACCACTGGGGAGAAGAGAAACTATTCAGTAGATGGTGCTGGGAAAACTGGCAGACCACATGCAGAAGAATGAAAATAGGACCTATCACCATACACAAAAATCAACTCTAAATGAACCAAAGACCCAAATGTAAAACCTCAAACGTTAAGAAGCTTACAAAATGCAGGAGACACCATTATAGAAATCAGAATAGGCAACCAATTTCTGATCAAAACCCCAAAAGCCCATTCCATAAGAGAGAAGATTAACAAGTGGTACCTCATCAAACTGAAAAGCTTCTGCAAAGCAAAAGAAACCATCAAGAGAGTTGGTGGGCAGTTCACAGAATGGGAGAAAATATTTGCAAATTATGCATCTGATAAAGGCCTAATATCCAGGATCTACAAGGAACTCAAACGAAGTGAAAGGAAAAAAAAACAAACAGTCCTATTAAAAAGTGGGCAAAAGACATGAATAGACACTTCTCAAAAGAAGACATACTAGCAGGCATCAGATACATGAAAAATGTGCAGCCTCACTAATCATCAAAGAAATACAAATCAAAATCATATTGAGATACCACCTAACTCCAGGCAGGATGGCCATCATTAATTTCTCAAAAAACAACAGATGCTGGAGAGGATGCAGAGAAAAGGGAATGCTTCCACACTGTTAGTAGGAGTGTAAATTAGTATAACCTCTGTGGAAAACAGTGTGGTGATTTCTAAAAGATCTAAAAATCAACCCTCCATACGACTCATCAATTCTTCTTCTGGGACTATACCCAAAGGAACTCAAATCACTCTATAAAAAAGATACCTGTGCACACATATTTATTGCAGCTTTATTCACAATAGCAAAAACATGGAACCAACCATACTGTCCATTGAAAGAAGACTGTATAAAGAAATGGTACATATACATGATTGAATATTATGCAGCCATAAGGAAGGACAAACATATGGACTTCGCAGCAACTTGGAGGGATTTAGAGTCTATCATACTCAGTGATCTATCACAGAAACAAAGAACTGAGTGCCACATGTTCTCACTCATAAGCAGATCTTGAACACTTACCGTAATACCACAAGAAAGGGATTGGCAGTAGTGGGATACTGCTAGGGTGGAGGCACATAACATCAATAAGTGTACTGGACCCTAAACTAGACAAAGTAAAGACCAATGGGAGGCCCAAAGTTCACCTGTATATTGACCACTTATGTACCTAATCCTGAATTGCTCCCCACATCTTTAAAATTAAAAAAATAAATAAATATTGTCATGTCAAATGTGTCAGACTTTTTTTTCTTTTATGATTTCTGGATCTGTATCTCATTTAAGAGGGTCTTTTTCACTTCAAGACAATAAAAGTATTATAATTTATTCTTATACTTTTATAGTTTTACTTTTTAAAATTTATTTCTTTAATCTACTTGGAATTGCTCTTTCTGTGCAGTGTGTGAAAGATATAATCTTATAATTATATCAGTGACTAACCAGTTGTTCCAGCACTCATTTAATTAAATATTGCATGCTTTTTTCAGTGCTTTGAAATGCCATATTTATCTTTTTCCAAATGTCCATATATCTGTATCTTTCTGGATACCGATTCCTCTTGTAGTGGAATTCTACTGTGACCGTTTTTGTGGAGGAAGGAGCTCACCCAACATTTCATCCAGTCTCTTTCAAAAGCGGGAAGGCTAAAAGCTCCATTGCACACCCTCTCTTGCAGTTGCAGTTTTGTTTGAAATTTAATATTTGGAAGGAGAAAATGAAATAGAGTGGTTGGAGGCTGCTCTTTGCCGTCTCTGCTGGCAAGCACAGAGAAGGACGCATTTGGGCTCTCTACCACAGTTGCATGGCTCCCACCTCTGTGCAGGTTGTAACAGATGGGAGGCGTTATGCAGCCAGTAACTTCCTGACTCTGCAAGGTGCAACTGCTCTCCTGGTGGCCTAATTGAGGCCTTGGGAGATATTCCTGGAGACTCAGCCCAGGTTCTGTTTTGTTCACCTTTCCAGTAGTTCTGGAACAGTACTCACTATCTAGCATGAGTTTCCTGGTACTAATTCGATAGATTCTGTTTTCTGAACATGAGCCCTGACACCATACATCTGACGTCATATTTATTCTTTATCAAATAGTTTTGGTCATTACAAAGTTTTTCTAAACTGATTTTTAAGTCATTTTGCTAGGTTTTATTTTTTAAAATCCTGTTGGGTCTTTAAATGCTATTGCATTAAATTTATAGATTAAATTTGTAGGACTCATTTCCATCTGATAACAAAACTTTTCACCTAGAATATGGTACAAGTCTTTCAATAAAGTGATATAACTTTCCTCATTTGTGTTTTGCACATTTTATATCAAGTTTATTATTAGACATTTAAAAGTTATGGATATTATTGTGAATAACAATTTTTCCTTAAATTTTCTAAACAATTGTTCTTAGTATGTTAATTAGGGCGAAAGTTAAGTTGGTATAATAAAGAGACCTCAAGAAGAATGAGTTGAATAAGGAGTTACTTTTTCACAAAGCATTCCAACTGAGCCAGGGCTACTTGGTTCCACGAAGCCATTCATGTACCCAGGTTTCTTCCATCTTGTTGCTCTATCATTTTCCAGGAAGCTATTCTCATTTGCATGGCTAAATCCAAGTTGCTATTGTCGGTTTAGGAAAAGATAAAAAGTCCAGGGCAGGACATATCTCCTTAAGCAAGTGAGACAGAAATAACCTGTATAATTTTTTCTCTGATTCTAGTGGTGAGAGCTTAGTCACACGGCCACAGCTAGCCACAAGTGACTGGGAAATGTAGTCTCCAGTTGGGTTGCTCTGGGCATTTAAAGCTTTATTCATAGGGGGGAATGGAGAGAAAGGTTTTAGATGGCAACCCTACCTAAAAGTAGTCACTGACTCTTAGGACTTGGGTGGATGAGAGAGACTTATTTGGGAGGTGATTCTAGGAGGCGTTGTGAGGCAATAGGAAAGACAGGATAAGAAACCAGTGAGGATGCATCCATGAGTGGGATACTGCTTAGACAACTGCTTAAACGCCTCTCCTGGGGGCACTCTGAAAAACTATAAAATGCATCTCAGAATTGAAATACAGAGGAGAACAAAAGCTGAGATATTTACCCACTAACTTCTATTCTTCACTGGTTAAAGGCGACTTCTGGGACATTAACTCCTTGGCCTGAGCAGGGTGTGGCAGAGAGCATCCTACGGCAGGGAGGCACAGGAAGCCACTGGCATTGGTGAGAACTATGTATAGAGGTCCTCCAGAGAGGGCCAAGGGAATACAGGTAGTAAACTAGCAGTGTTTGCTCTAGCCCATGAAGGCACCACACTTTTCCTGTAAAGGGGCAGGTAGTAAGTATTTTAACCCATATACAGTTTCTATCAGCTACTCAGCTTTGCAATTGCAGTGTGAAAGTAGCCCACAGACAATGTGTAATGAACAAGCATGGCTGTGTTCTAATTAAACTTTATTTATAAGACACTAAAATACTATTTTCATATAATTTTTACATGTCACAAAATATTTTAAAAACTCTGTTCAGCTATTTCAAAAGATGAAAACCATTCTTAGCTCATGAGTCAAACAAAAACAGGTAGCAAACTGGATTTGACCAATTGGATCTAATTTGCCTACTCCAAAAATCTGGGCTAAAGATGAAACGTCTAGTCTGTGACTATACAAAGGATTTTTATTTTTTTAAAAATCCCCTAAAAGGACACTTGTGATTAGAAAAAAATTAAACAAACAAAAAACAGCAAGTTCTATTAGTGAGCTCATACAATGGGACTTCACCAGAAATATCCATGGCCTGATGTTATATTACCTGAAGGCTGCTGTGCTGATCTCAGAGTGGTTTCCACAACTATGCAAAGTTGATTTTCCAAGAATCAACACTCTGAGTCCATGTCTTTTCCCCCCAGGATGATGCTGTAATCTGAGATGCCCTGTGCCTTTGTTGGAAATCTTAGATAACATTTTACAGACTCATATCCCATAGCCATTGGTGAAAGCCTCTGTCATTAACCTAATCTTAAAGCAGTGTTCTGTTTTATCCTCCTAAAAAATAAACTCTATAAGGCTTTAAAGTGTACATTAACTCCAATAATAATAAGGGAAATGCAAATAGTAACTACAATACAATCACATTTTTCACACAGAGTGTCAAAGGCCAAAAGGTTGCTAACACAATATGAGAAATAGAGTATCTCATACATTGCTGGTGGTAGTGTCAAATAACATAATGTTTATTGAGAAGAATTTGGCCATATTATCAAAATCAAAGTATACAATATCAACATAGGAAGTTTTGCTGGGTGTGGTGGCTTAGGCCTGTATTGCAGCATTTTGGGAGGCCGAGACAGGAGGATTGCTTGAGCACAGGAATTCAAGACCAGTCTAGGCAACATAGTGAGACTTTATCTCTGCAAAAATAAATAAATAAAGATAAAACAAAAACAAAAACAAAACTTAGCTGAGCAGAAGAATTGCCTGAGCACAGGAGGCAACGTTGCGAAATTTTGTCTCTGCAAAAATAAATGAATAAATGAATAAATAAATAAAATAAAAAACTCAGTTGAGCAGAAGGATTTCCTGAGCCCAGGAGGTCGAGCCTGGGGTGAGCCATCATCATGCTACTGCACTACCACTCTAGCCTAGGCAACAACATGAGATACCAACTCGAAAAAAAGAAAGAGAGAGAGAGAAAAGAAGAAAGAGAGAGAAAGAGAGAGAGAGAGAAAGAGAGAGAGAGAGAGAGAGAGAGAGAGAGAGAGAAAGAAAGAAAGAAAAAGTTTACTTCTAGGATTTCAACACCAATACCAGCTGTCTGATCTTCCATACCTTCACATCCAAGTCCCACGGGTCTCACCTCTGAACTCAGGAACACCAGCACCAGGCAACAGCATCTTTTCCTCAGAGGTTTGGGGCTCAGAGCTTTCAGGTTGATTGTAGGTTCCCTCTGGGTTCTGCAAACAATGTGAAGAGCCATATGTGAGATATCCTCCCCCTAAGCTGTGTGAAGTTGGAAGGAGCAAATTTTTAAGAGAGGCTGGTGCTTTGTTTTTGTAATGTCTCAGCCTGCTTTGGGAAGACCACACTCTTCTAGTTTTCCTACCATGGCAGGGGCCGCTCTTTCAGTCTTTTTGCAGAGTTCTCTCTATCTCCCCCAACCTATGATAATTGAGTACTTAAATCACTTTTTCTTTTCTCCTTAGGTGTTTTCATCCAATTCTGTGGCTTTAAATACCATCTGCAAACAAACAGCACCCAAATCTTTATCCTTAAGTGCAGACTGCTCCCCAGAATTCCAGTCATATACAAGGGAGGACCCCAAAACTGGAATTATTTTTTGGAGGGTGGGCCCCTTGTAAGTACAGGTTTCCTCTGCTAGGTGAGTGTTCTAGAAACCCATCAGCATCAGTGTACCAGCTGTGTTTGGTTTAAGTGAATTTTTTTTTTTTTTTTGAGATTCTTTTAATGCATTTGCCCATTTCATGATGGGTGATTTATGAGTGCACCTGCCCATACCACACTGAGTGTTCAGCAGTTTTTGACCAAAACCAGTATGATCCATATGCTGTTATTGTTTTCTTGGGTAGACTAGAGGAACTTATTTGGGAGTTGATTCCAGAAGGCACTGTGAGGCAATATGAAAGACAGAGAGGACAGGAAACCAGTAAAGGTACATCTATGAGTGGGATACTGCTTAGACACCTCCCCTGGGGTGAACAACAGCTTGGGTGCCCCACCCTCCCTATGCGTCCAATCTTGTCTGGAGCAACTTTTTTTTTTTGATTTCTTGGATGAAAAATGTCCTCAAAGGGAAACAGTTTACCAATGTGGAAGAGGTGAAACCAAAAACGGCAGAGGCAACTAAAAGGCATCCAAAACGACAAGTCCAAAAACCGTTTTGAGCAGTCGGTAAAGCATCTTGCTAGATGTAGTGCATCAAATGAAGACTACTTTGAAGGTGACTGAAATAAATTAGAATATATTACAATAAATACACAATTTTTAATAAAAAATTCCAGGTTTGTTTTGGTCCCTCTTTGTATATCCATCTACCGACTTGACATTTCCACTTGGATGAGCCATGGGCATCTAAACTTTCCCATGTCTAGTTCCAGCCTCTCAAATCCTTTGCCTACCATCTTTGCCTACCCGTTACTCAGGCCAAAAATCTGTGTGTCATTCTAATACCTCTTGCTTGTCTACATTGTACAGCCAATCCATCAGAAATTCCCTCCTCTCAAATTCATCCCAGATCCAGCTCCGTCTCTCCATCTCACCTGCCACCACTTGAATCCAAGCCACCATGACCTCTAGTCGGGACTGCCGCTGTAACCTTCTATTGCTGTTCCTGCTCCATTAGTCTCTCAATAGTCCACTTCCCTGAGAGCTCTTTGTCTAATCGTGCTCTCTGCTCCTTACAACCCTCTCATGGCTTCTCACCACTCACAGGATCAGATCCAAGCTTCTTTCCACAGCTCAAAAAGCCCCCATGACCTCTCCTTTGCCTGACTCTTGCTCTCTTCTCAGACCATTCTCTATTCCTTTCTTGTTCCTTAAACATGCCAACTTTATTCTTGCTTTTTATGCCTTTGCATTTGCTCTTCCTGTACGCAAGATGTGCTTTCTCTGGCTATTTCCACAGAAAAAACACTTTCATCTTGTAGGTTTCAAGTCAAATGTCCTCCGAGAGGGGCTTCTTTAACATTTTAAGTTACACACCTTAAACTACATCCCAAGGGCTTTCCAACACAAGACCCTGTTATCTCCCTCCTAGCAATTTGACATTATGTTGTTTACTTGTCTGTGTTTTTATTTATTGCTTGTCTTTATCTTACCAGATAGAAGGCAGGATATTGTCCGTCTGGTTCACTATTTTATCTCCAGCCTTTAAAACAATGTTTAGCATACAGAAGGTGCCTAATAAATATATTTAATAAGTGAATAAATTAATAAATGTAGACAGACCAGAAAATTATAATTTCAAATGTCAAAAAAACTCCTCCCCCATAAATCTAGCCCATAGCTTTGGGGTTTTGCTTAATCTTACCAAAGTAAACATTAGTCTATTTTTGGATGAGAAAACGAAGGCTCAAGAGACTTAAGTAACTCTAACTTACCCAACTGTACCATTCTTATAAACAATGGAATTGGGGCTCCAACTCTGGTCCTATTTGACTCTTAAACCTCGTCTCTATTCCATCTGCCCAACAGTATTTGTGATGTTTTAAGTACTAAGGAGAGAGTCATTGACAAAATATATATGTCCTGATGTTACACAGTATATACGTTAAGGATGTGTGTGTGTGTGTGTGTGTGTGTGTGTGTGTGTGTGTGTGTGTGTCTCATTCTGTTGCCCAGGCTTGAGTGCAGTAGCATGATTATGACTTACCACAGCCTCAAAGTCCTGGGCTCAAATGATCCTCCTGCCTCAGCCTCCCAAGTAGCTGGAACTACAGGTTTACACCACCACTCCCAACTTTTTTTTTTTTTTTTAGAGACAAAGTCTTGGTATGTTGCCCAGACTGGTCTCAAACTTCTTGTCTCAAGTGATTCTCTTGCCTCGGCCTCCCAAAGTGCTAGGATCACAGGATGAGTCATTGGACCCAGCCTAAAGGTATATAATGATGAGGATAAAACTTTTATTAGAAATTGTACTAATGTAATTTTTATATATCTTTTCATGTATACATCTTTTATCACTATAGAAATTGGTGATGAAGGATGCTTTATAAAATCTGAGAAAATGATCAGCAGTATAATTCTGGGGAGTCAGAACATGTGGGTTCTATTTCTGTCTCCGAGCGAATTAGCTCCATGTCCTTATGTCCCAGGACCTCTCTGTATTTTGTTTCTCTTATCTGGAAGGTGAGGGAGTTTCTGGAACTCTTGACACACAAAGTATAGCCTTGTAATTTGGCAATTCTATTTATGGCATAAAAATAAACCAGTTTATCCCATCCAGTCAATGAGCACCATCTAAATGTAAGCCAGGCAATAAAGAAACGAAGGCATAGACCCACTATTCTTCCATGAAAAGATGTTAGTATTACCATACATGACAATGTAGTCTCATAATGTATGATATGTGTTCTAAAGATAAATTTGCAAAAACATTAAGTAATGTAATACTTTTTTTTTCTGTTTTTAAAGCTCGAGGCTAAAGTGATTTCTTAAGAACTATTGTTTAGAAAATATTTATTCTTCACACTGAAAAATCAAATAAAGGACTGTTTTCTTTTCTGTTACTGGCATAAAGGAAGGGCCTCGTGGGAGGTTAACCTAATTAAGTGAATGAGGTAAGACTTCCTATTTATTTGTCCTTGAATTATTTCTAAAAGGAAACACTAGAATATCTTGATTAAATTCCATCATCTTTGTGGCTTCATAATTCAGCTATTACCTAGAAGAAGCATCAGAAAGTTTAAAAAATGACTCAATTTTAAAAAACAAAATTAAAATTAAATTTAAGCTTTTCAAATTAGAAAGAATAGCTGCACCCAAAATCAAATTCTATGTCAACTCTGTCCATTAGTTGAGCATCTGGGGAACCTTGACATTCTCACTAACTTAGGGTTCCCGGAAACCTGTGACTGCTGCAGTATAGAGATAATAAAAATGTTGCCTCTCTTCCCCCAAGGGTGCCGCTTCTCCCTCCCACCTCCAAGGGAGACAGTGGAGGAGAGAATTGCAGGATTTCAGTAGAAAGAGTCCTGGACTCGGATTTGGCAGTCCTGAGTTCTAGTTCTACCTTTGCCAAGGATTTGCTGTTACTGTGGGCAAGTGACTTTCTCTGGACCTTACCTGTGAAAGGAAAATTGTAGCAAAATCCCTTGAGATCTTCTGTGGGTCTACTAGTCTATGACTTTAGAGCTGAATTGTGGGGACATGCATGGTCCAGAGGAGACTGGATAAGGGTGAAGGAGCTGGTTGAAGTAACTGCCTCAATAGAGGGTCATTAGGAGCAAGGAACACTTGAAACTGAAAGGATGGAGAGCCCACCATGACAAATTCCTCCTGACAACTGTGTGTGGTTCCCCATCCGCAGACAGGCCACAGTGCAGGCCCACTTTTGTGCTCTGGATAGATTAGACTGTCTCAGGTGATTCTGACTAAGGTCTAACGAGGCTTTTACAGAGGAGTCAGGAGAGGGTTTTAATCTGACACAGGTTGTTTGACTAATTGGCTTTGTGGAGCTCGCTTTGGAAGAAGCCGAAAAAGGACCAGTTCTCCCAGGAGGGGATGTACGATTTGTTGAAGCAGTTATATTTAATAACGCAAGACCTCTTGGGACAGAAATTGATCCAAGGTGTTATTTATTCTCCCTTTACAATTCAAAGTGTCACATTCTTCTAGGTCAAAGCTGCGTCTTTCTTTTGTACCCGATTTTAAGGCAGATCATTCTATTTTAGTAATCTCCAAGAATCCTACCTATTAAGAGGAAGAGAGGGGGAGAAAAGAACTATACTCAAAACTCCTTAGAGGTTACATATTTTCAAGTTACATTTTATCAACGTATTGATGCAGTAAAACTAAGCATCCAGATAAAGATCCAATTCATTTTAGATTTTTTTTTTTGATGTCTTACTTTGCTGCCCAGTTTAGAGTACAGAGGCATGATCACAGCTCACCAAAGCCTTGACCTCCTGGGTTCAAGGGATCCTTCTGCTTCAGTCTCCTGACTACAGGTGTATGCCACCATGCCTGGTTAATTTTTTAAAAAATTTGGAGAGACTGAGGTCTTGCTATATTGCCTAGGCTGGTCTTGAATTCCTGGGCTCAAGCAATCCTCCTGCCTCAGCCTCCCCAAGTGCTTGGATTACAGGCATGAGTCACCCACACCTGGCCATTTTAGATATTTAATATATGTGTTACGGTATGGTTAGTCATGTTGATGAGTTCCGGAGCTAGAAGGTTCTTCAGAGACTATCTAACCCGTAGCATGCTGGTAAACAAGTTCTTCTAAAGCAAAAGTCCAGAATTCTAGCATCAGCTGATTTCTATGGTGTAAACACTCTCACCATGGTCAATTTCAAATTATGAACGTGGTATCTGAATATGGAGTTGGGATAAGATACACAGAAGTGGTTCTCATGATCTGGTAAGAGCTGGCTTCTGTACATCCCTGAAAATTCTTCATCAACAGACGGGCAGTGGCTGAAGATTGTGGGGATGATGGGGACTTTTTAATGGAGGATATCTAAAAAAACAGACAAGATTTAGAGAGTGGGAAATTTTGAGGGAGAGGTCTGCAGGAGAATGCAGGATATGAATACAATTAAAATGAAAGTTGCTGGGCACATTGGCTCATGCCTGTAATCCCAGCAATTTGGAAGGCTGAGATGGGAGGATCACTTGAGACCAGGAGTTTGGGAGTAGCCCGGACAACATAGTGAGACTCCATCTTCAAATAAAATTTTAAAAAAATTAGGCAGGTGTGGTGGCATGCTAGCTACTCGGACTAGCTACTCGGGAGGTTGAGAAGAGAGGATTGTTTGAGGCCAGGAGTTTGAGACTGCAGTGAGTTATGATCATACAACTGTAGTCTGGGCATCAGAGCGAGACCTTGTCCCTGAAAAAAAAAAAAATTAAAAGAAAGAAAGCTGCAAGACTGAGTAAGTGGGAGTTTCTGGGTCTAAGTCTGTTAAATAGCTCAGGCTAGTAGATAAAAGAATGGAACCAAATTGTTGGGAAACTGATGTCAGTGTATGCCATATTTGATATAGGATGAAAGTGGTGTCCCAATCAGTGGAAAAGGATTTTCCTGTAAAAAATGATAGATTTTACATATTTATAATGTGCACTATATTTAGTATATTTTACACATTTACTGTATGGTTATATTTTAAATATTACATATCATTGTGATAATTAAAATAATTAATGCGACTCATGCGTCCCTGTTTTCTCTGATAGTAGAACACTTAATCTGGCTGTTGCTAGGAAATGCAATCACTTTACAAATAAACTCAGTATCTTAGGGTTTTTCTTTCCTCTCCTTTTACTTCACCTGGCCCATCAGGGCCCTCAGGCATGGCCATGGCCTGGGAGACAGAGTATCAGATGTGAGTTCATCCTCTGTCCTGCTGGCTCCTCTGAGGTGAAGCCTGCCTGGCGGATACGGGTGGTTTGTCTGCCCACAGCGTCTGCAGCGGTCGCCCCCAACTGAGGAAGCTGTGCTCTGTCCTCCAGCCACAGCGACTCCTCCACGAGTGTTCTCTCTCTCTTGACTTGAGCCAGTCTCACTGCAGCAGGCGCTGGCTTGGCTGCCCATCCCATTCTTGGCTGCCTTGCCCGTTCTGGCCTTCATTCGGGGTTACTTTCAGCTCACCTCTCAGAAGCCAACGAAAGGCCTCCAATCTCTTTCTCTCTCTGTCGGGAGCATCTGTGGAGGGTGCTATTCTTAAACTGACAGTGCTGTCATTTCTACTCTTCTGTGGTTGCCCCGGTGGCCCTGGACACTGCAAGCTCGAGTCCTTGGAGAGTTTGCCCTTTTACAGACTTCTGTGAGCTTCTGTCTGGGTACCCTTGTGCTTGTCTCCAAGCTCATCCCAGAACAGAGATAATTCTTATTTTCACCCTATGAGATCTTTCCTGTGCTTCTCTGCTCTCCAGTTCATGGTTTAAAATCTGTTCTCCAAGTCTTCCCAGGCTCTTGTTCTTTGGAACCCAAAGCTTTTACCTCTTGAAATATACAGTGCTTAAAAAAACTGAAAGGTTTTATCTTCAAGATAGCTGTTTCTACTCTGAATTTATAAAGCCTATTTTTGTACTCAAAGTCAAGCATTGGAACATTTTAATCATTTTGGTTGCTTATTTGTCTGTTTTGGAATCCTCCCTTCCTTGGTTCAATAAGCCAATTTGAATTTTAGGCATTTATTTAAAAAAATAAACCTATATGAAACTTAAGGATTATAGAAATAAATTTAAGTACTGATCTTAGGATGAAAGAATACATTTTTCCTAAACTTAAAACTAATAGAAGTCACAAGAAAAGTACCAACATTTATAATTACATAAAAATTAAAAGTCCTTAATGTTAAAAAAGCACACAATACTAAAAGAAAAATAATGAACTGGGAAGTTCTTTACCTAAATATGAGACAAATTATTAATACACTTTATATACAAAAATCAATTAAAAACACTAAGGCTTCATAAAAATAAATGAGCAGATAATAAACATAAGAAGAGATGCTAATGAATAATGAAACCAGAAGCCATATATATGCAAATTAAAAGAGCAAATATGTTAAACATGAAAACTTTCAATGCTGATTAAGTGCATTCTCATATTGTTAGAAGATGTGCAATTGATATAATTCTGGAAAGCAAACTGAAAGCGGGATCTTTGAAAAAAATTTGAACTCTTTAATTTCATAATTCTACTTCTAGGAATTTGGAAGTTAAAAAATGAACAGATATAAAGGAAAATAAAAATAGTTGGTGAGATAATAGCTCATAAATTCTGGATTGTTCATTTGCAGGAATATCACATAATTGTTAAAATATTTATAGGGTTTTAAATAACTTTGCTTTTTAGTAGAGAAAAGGAAGAACATAGAGTTGGGTATATGATGTAATCCCAACAGTATGTAATGTAGTATATAACAAAGAAAAGAAGGGGTGGAAATATATGAAAAGTGGTTATTTTGGGAGGGTGGCATTATAATGGTTATTGTCTTCTTTTAAACATTTATTTTTCTCCCCAAATGATCACTGATTGCTTTTGTAATTTAAAAAAGTATTTTTAGGCTAAGGGCAGGCAGGCAATGACTTTCTTTTGGGTAAACTTCAAAAAAGTTCCCCAAAAGTGCCATTTTCTCTCAGTATCTCAGCCATTAGACTGTTTAGTCCCCTCTCAATAAGAGAACAATGATTGATAAGTATAGCATAAAAAAGTATAAAAAACAGTACTTAAAATTACATGGATGAGAAGATTTCCAAAAATGTTAAAAATGAATACCTTTCAGGAGATAGATGTCTCTGGCATCTTGAAAAATAGCCATAAACCTTTAGCAAACTGCCAAGTGACGCCAGCTATCTGCCAACTTGTATTGGTCTGCAACCTTGACAACACCCGTGTGCACTCTTGTTCTCATTTCTCTGCAAATCCTCACAGCACTCTGGAGCAGGAATAACTGCTAGCGTCTTTTATTTATCACCAGAAAGCCGACTCAGGGGTGGAATAACTTGTCAAAGACCAGGTGCACCTCTCAGATGTTAGAAACATGAGTCACATCTAGACCTTCTGGGGGAAATCCCAGGCTCGCTCCCCTGCACTTAATGACTTTCAAGTAACCCAGTAGAGTCCTGGCAACAAAACAGACATGTTAAAAAGATTTTTTTTTGCATTATTTTTCAGACTTGAAGTTCTGTTTTAACTTTTGAGAATGTGATGCCATCTGGAAGTGGTATCCCATTTTAAAGCTGAGACAGTGATTCATTATTTCCTGACCTATATATACTGTTTACTAGCTTTATCTTTCCTTCTTTCCAAGTCGCCCTCTCTAGACAGGAGACAGATGGCGGAAACACGGCGACATCCGGGGCTGCTTCATTGCACGACTCCAGGAACTCCACTCGCATGGTAGTCTGTGTGAATGGCACCGTCTGGAATAGTGTAGTGCTTAGCCTGTACTACCGTATGTTGTACATGAATTTCAACGTAATTTTGCCTTTCGTTTTGGTGCTAAGCTCAGGTAGGGCTAGTCCTAAGGATGGTGGCCAGCACGGGCATCTGAATCCTTGCATGCTGAAGTTTGTTCCACCTTACTACAGCCATGGCACCCTCTCTGAGTCCTGGGTGATATACCCAGTACTTACCCAGAATTTATTTATTTAAAAAATGTGTATTTATTCTTATATGTTTAAACTTCAGTCACCATCAAAGTACTCTTTTTTTGGAGGTGATATACCTACTGAGGTGCTTTTTCCACTGCTCAGAACAGTTTTTGAACTGGTCAATTTTGATGCCTTTTGGTACTTCTGCCATTTTTTGTTTCCCTTCTTCCACATCAGCAAAATGTTTCCCTTTGAGGACTCTTTTATCATCCAGGAAAACAAAAGAAATGTCACTCGGGGCAAGATTGGGTGAACAGGGAGGGTGGGGTGATGTTTTTGGTCAAAAACTTCTGAATACTCAGTGTGGTGTGGGCAGATTGTTCGTGTAAATCATTCATGAAATGGGCAAACACATTGAAAATACCTCCAAAAAAAAAAGAAAAATTCACTGAAGCCAAATGCAGCCTCTCACAACAACCCTAGTTGGTACACTGATGCTGATAGGTTCCTAGAGCAATTACCTGGTGGGGGATGTCTGTACTACATGGGGCCTGCCCTACAAAATGGTAATTCCAGGTTTTTGGGGGTCCCCTCCCCATATGTAGCACAGAGGATACTCTAAGAAAACAAGTGTTTGATTATTAGCTAAGCTACAGTTCCCTACTCCTAACTCAGTGGTTTTCAACCCTGGACCCTCTGGCAGTGTCCCGAGACACTCTGGGCTGTCACAACTCACAACTGAGCATCTCATGGATTACAGCCCAGGGATGTTGCCAAATATTTCAAAAGGCATAGGTTAGCCAGCCCCCCTCCCGCCACCATCAAACAATTCGCTGACTCAAACTGTCATTAACACAAAGTCCTATGTGGACTACCTACCTGAAGAGTGGGTTGGGCCATTTGTAAGCTAGGATTTTCTTGGCTTTTAAGACAGGTCTTGAATAGGAGCAACTTAGGAGGTTCCTTTCCTTTAAGGCCACACTCTGTAATTTCCTCTTGGGAATTTTCCGTACCCCTCCTCCCCCCTCCCGTGAGAAAAAGAAGCAGAAGTCTTTCCTGCAGAAAGCTTATCTAAGCCATTCACCCAACACTTTTTTTCCCTATAAAGTTCGATGTGGCAAACTCCTCAGAGCTGGAAGTGTTCGTGGCTGGAGTAGAGAGTGCATGGCCTTGAGCCTTTGCTGAGGGTTCTTCCTTCTACCTTCATCCCTGGAGAATGCTTATAGGTGGAGAAGAAAGAATGCTTGCCTTTAGGGAGTAGAGAACCTCATCTGAAGTAGGCCATGGATATTTCTCTTGTCTTATCTTAATATTACAAGTGAATTTTTATTCTAGTCTGTAATATATCCATGTTAATTTTTACAAAACTGTTTTAAATGATCAGATATTTTCTTCATTTTGTTTTTCTAAGCCTTTGAATCAAATGAAAAGTCTATGAACATGTACGTGTTTAACCTGTTGCTTTGCTTACATGCCACGTAGAGTGTTTCTCCATTGCCCTTTTCTCAGAGTTTTGCAGAGACCAACCCCAATTCCTTGGACTTTGAATTCCAAAAAGAAACTGTGGGAATCTGAGGACTCTTAGACTCAGCCAAGATGGTGTGCACAGATGTAGATGGTCCAGCCCGTGTATGTGTCCAATCTTAGCATGTCTGCTCTGCATGTGGGAGCTGTGAACTGCAGTGTGTATCATGTAAAAGACAGATGTCTCAGAGAGGCAATTCTGACAAGCTCTAGCAACAGATGTTCAGGAGGGTAGGCTTGAGAAATGAACTGACTCCAATGATTCCCTGGTCCTGAGGAAGGGGAGGCAAACAAAAATAGACACGACCAGGTGGGAGTGAGAGATGCAGCTTGCAGAAAAGAGATATAGTTTGTATCAAGGGCTATAGCACTGGGTACAGTTCCAGACTCTGTTCCTTTTGAGGCGTTTTAAAGGAGAACTGCTCCAACAGAAATCAGTGATACAAGGAATATACTATGAGCCTCATTACGGTATTGTAGGTTTGGAGCGAGACAGATATGGATTTGAATTTTGACTCCACCATTTACTGGCTCTGCAACCTCAAGAAAGTTATTTAGTCTCCCATAGACTCAGTCTTTCTTCCATATAATGGGAATAATAACGATAAGACGTTTCTACCTATCATTCATAGGCAAGGTTTCTCAGATCATCTTGTCAACTCTTCTCTCTGATGTCTCATTTGAAGACTGACACTTTGATGACATATGTTGGGTGGGCCCACTTCTGTTATTAAAAAAAAAATGCCTCTATTCAAATCCAGATGCTTGGCTTGTTTAAAGAGGACCGGATGGTATTCACATTCAAACCTTGAACATCTCTGTGGGCCTGCAGGCATCTCCCCAGAAAAGTCAGAGAGGAAATGAATTCAGACTTCTGTGAAGTTTAAATCAGTCTGTTCTCATTATAGTGTCGGGTGGTGAATGGGTCATTTGCTCACAGGGTATTGGTGTAAAATGGTTTTTTGAAAGAACAAACAATTACTTCTCTGGAAATTTCCCCTTAGTTCTTACAAATGAGCAGTCTTTTCTATTGGAACACCTAACTCTCTTTAAATACTCAGGATATGAACTAGTCTTCCATGCTTTAATCAATAACAAGCCCTTTGAGATGAATGAGTATACAGAATGAAGTTTCATAGCACCAATTTTCTGTCTGGAGTGAAAATCATGAAGTCAACAAGAAGACATGTCAGCATTCAATTAGCACTTTCTCACTAAAATCCAGTTTGGAATGAATGAAAAGAGCTACCTGAAATTATAAATGACTGTTAATACATTAAGGAGATAAAGCAAGCCAGTTCTTTGAAAAAGAGAAAAGAATAACTAAAAGAGAAAGAGCTAAGAAATATTAAATTTCAATGAAGAGATTTAAAAAAAAAATATTATGCTTCTTACTTTCTTTTGCTTTCCCCCCCCAGTTTTTGTGATCATTTAATGACTTTTCAGCTTCAGATGCTTGGGATTAAAGAAATTACTTTCTACATTGTTTCTTCTGATTCCTTGATGAATATTTCTCTGTGTCTCACTCCAGGAATTCTTTGTTGCCTCTCTGGTGCTTAGAACTGGCCAGGGCTGGCAGTGCCATCTGGGCAGGTTGCTGTGAGCCTGAACTAGGCCCCACGTGGGCCCTGGTCTTCCCTTTTCTCCTCGAGGGTGTTCTGTGACTCTTTATATTCCCACGCTCCCCCCCCCCCCCCCAGTGTGGGGTTGACCAGTTGTCCCAGAAGAGCTTCAGGACTCATGTTCTCCCTGGCTCTAGAAGGGCATCTGGTGAGCTGATAGCTTCTACTGGATGGCATAGTATTTCTTTTATGGAACGGCATGAGATTGGGCCACCAGAATGATGCTGACATGCTGATTCCGAGGCCCGAGAATTTAAATTTCTAATAAGTTTCCAGGTGATGCTGATGCTTCTAATTGGGAAAAACATTTTGAGGATCAATGAACTTATGTGAAATCATGTGTCTTGTGAGTGAACAATGTATTCTTGATAATCCTTTGAGACATTTTGTTCTTACATTCTGAATTATTGGTACAATGCTCAGTTCAAGAGCAATCAGATTTACATTTTCTCATGTAAATACTAGATACACACAGTGATAGTGGCTCAGGCATCACCTTGCATAATTCCTCTCTGTAATGCCCTACCTGGCTGATCTGCACTGTTGGTCACTGCTTAGCCAGTGCAATGGATTTCTCATCTATGTGGCTCACATGAACTTCAAGTAAGCCATGCATACTTGACTTAAGGACCAGAAAGGCAAGTCTGCAGCTCTAGGACTAGTTCTTACTGTGTCCGAGTGCCACAGGGTTGGTATGAATGTCCTTTCCTTTATATATCACTCCAAAATTACTGGTGAAAACAGGATTAAAAAATTAAAATTGATTGTTTTATTAATGATGGCCATTCTTGCTGGGGTTAGGTGGTATCTCAATGTGGTTTTGATTTGCATACCTCTGATGATGAGTGAGGCTGAGCTCTTTTTCATGTGTCTGTTGGTTGTCAGTATATCTTCTTTTGAGAAGTGTCTATCCGTGTCTTTTGCCCACTTTTTAATGGGGCTGTTTGTTTTTTTCCTTTCGGCACGTTTGAGTTCCTTGTAGATCCTAGATGTTAGGCCTTTGTCAGACATACAGTGACAAATATTTTTTCCCATTCTGTGGGCTGTCTCTCTGCTCTCTTGATGGTTCCTTTTGCTTTGTGGAAGCTCGTTAGTTTGATGAGGTCATACTTGTCTATCTTATTTCTTAAGGTACTGGCCTTTAGGGTTCTGAATGGGAATTGGTTCCCAGTTCCAATTTCCATAAGAGTGTCTCCTGCATTTTCTAAGATTCTTATAGTTTGATATTTTATGTTTAGGTCTTTGATCCATTTAGAGTTAATTTTTGTGTATGGTGATAGGTAGGGGTCCTTTTTCAATCTTCTACATGTGGTCAGCCAGTTTTCCAGACAAAAAGAAACACTTCTACACTGCTGGTGGGAATGCAAACTAGTGCAACCCCTCTGGAAGACAGTGTGGTGATTTCTGAAAGAACCAGAAATTGATCTTCCATATGACCCAGCAATTCCCCTATTGGGAATATACCCGGAGGAACTCAAATCATTCTACAAAAAAGATACCTGCACATGTATATTTTTTGCAACTCTATTCACAATAGCAAAAACATGGAACCAACCATGTTGCCCATCGAAGCTGGACTGGATAAATATAATGTGGTACATATACACAATGAAATATTATGTGGCCATAAAGAAAAACAACCATATGGACTTCGCAGCAACGTGGATGGATTTGGAGTTGATCATACTCAGTGATCTATCACAGAAACAAAGAACAGAGCACCATATGTTCTCACTCATAAGTGGACCTTGAGCAATTATAATACTGTAAGAAGGGGATTAGCAGTAGTGGGAACTGTCAAGG
>CAUYQG010120727.1:0-14933 GCA_963574415.1 Tarsius wallacei | reverse complement strand
CACGCCCGGCTAATTTTTTGATTTATTGTAGAGATGAGGTCTCGCTTGCCCAGGCGGGTCTCGAACCCGCGGGCTCAGGCAATCCACTCACCTCAGCCTCCCAAAGGTGCAGGATTACAGGCTGAGCCACCGAGCCCAGCTCAGAAATGTTTTTTAAGAGCAAGCTTTTTTAGTTTAATGCTATGAGAACTGTTATCCTATTGTGTACACTTGTATTCTACTTTGTACACTCAAGTAAATGATAAGGCTCCTTACACAGTCCATTTATTTAGGTGCTTTATGATTTGTACCCATACCAGAGTTTCAAGTTATTTAAAAGGCTGTACCCGTAGTCCAGCAATAGAATAATACTTGAGTTTATAAGAAATTCTGAAGTCTGTTTTCTAAAATATTAAGTTTTTGACACCTCACATTTTTCTTTTTCTTTTTTTTTAATCTCAGGAGTCAGCAAACGTCTCCCATGAAGAGCCAGTTAGTAAGTAGCTTTGGCTTTGCAGGCCAGACAGTCTCAGTTGCAACTATTCAACAACGCTGCCAAGCACAAAAACAGCCATGGATAACACCTACATCAGTGGGCATTGCTGTGTTCTCACACAACTTTATTTACAAAAACAGGCAGCTAGTGAGCCAGTTTACCCATCCTTGCTTTGTATTTTTAACCACTGCTTCCAGATTTGTACCTCTGTGTTGCTGAACTTGACAAGACTATTAGTTTGGTTGCTTTCCTCATGTAAAAGAAAACTGTCAGTCATTCCAAAATCCTCTATGCTTAACACAGCAAAGCTCCTAAAAATAATATCTAGTACTTTATCACATGGGGAAATGTCTGAAAGTATTTCCTCAAGAATTAACGGCTGGGTGTGGTGGCTCACACCTGTCATCCCAGGACTTTGGGAGGTGGAGGTGAAGGGACTGCCTGAGCCCAGGGGTTTGAGACCAGCTGGAGCAACTTGGGGAGACCTCATCTCTATGATAAATAAAAAAAATTAGCTGGACGTGATGGCACACTGTAGTGCCAGCTGCTTGGCAGGCTAGATGGAAGGATTGCCTGAGCCCAGCAGGTCAAGGCTGTGGTGGCCATGAGAGTGCCACAGCACTCCAGCCTGGGCGACTGAGTGAGACAATGACTCAGAAAAGAATTAACGATGGAAATATCAGGGTTATCTGGTGTTTCAGGGGAACTTCTGCATTTTAAATTCTCCTCATTAAGTCTGAATCCTGTAAGTTGAGGGAAAATGACCATGAAGGAATATTTCAGCCTGTCTTAGAAAGCCAGCAGACCGCAGGTTAGGCAGCTATCCACCACTATCACATCAACACAGGTCCTTGCAGCCAGCAGAGTCATGGAAATGCTTTATAAATTGTTTTGTTTGATCTGTGGGAAACCTGTGAGGTAAGTAAGGACACTCCTAGTAAAAGACAGTTCTTTCCAAGAGTCTTCCAAATAATATCTCCAACTTTAGAGTGGGAGATTTAAGCCATTCTAAATTTTAACAAATTCTCAAGAATTTGTAAAAATATTCTTCAATATGGAAATTTCCGTCTTTCATAGACTCTATATTAAGGGGCACATGCTTAATACTTAAAAATTACATTCCTTAATTCACTCAGTAATTAAATGGCACCAGCAAAGAGAATCTTACCCCAGAAAAATTTTCACACGAAGTTCTTTTTTGGTCCTTGAAATTGTCTTCAATGTGGTGATTTCTGCATCAAACCAAAATCCTCTTTGTCCAGGATTTTCTACATTATAATTAACCATTACCACATCACCAACATTTAGTTCATTCCATTTCAAAATGGTTCTAGCTCGTGGTCTAAGATCCTTGACATTCATTTCTAGAGTACCACTTTCCGGATATCTGAGGAGACAGAAAACCATACAACATGGCTTACGATTACCACCAAAGACAACTAAAATTTTATGCAATGGGTAGAAAAACCTAGTTTGCAGAGTGAATCATCTAGGGGAAAAAAGTAAAACAGGTTGCAATGTCCTTAAATAGGGGGTTTATTTCGTGTTGGTTTCTTATCTGATATCTACAGGTTGGTTTCAATACATGTTTGAGCATCAGGCCTTGGAGATGTGGCCCTCTTCATGGCTTTCAGAATGCCATGTTCAAGAACCACAATCGTGTCTCCTTTGAGGGAGCTACAAACTATTTCTTTAGAACACACTGCATGTAACATATTCAGTCAAGTATTACTATCATTATCTGGATATTCTGAGAGACACTGTATATTTTTAATGGTATCTAAATGAAAAGCACTCATGATTTTAATTCCCAGATCAAAACACTTCTTATCAAGACATTCACTGCTAGCTGGGGAGGATAAGGGATTGAGGAGGGGACAAAAACACAAGTTCTTGCTCTAAGTTTCAACAGGACTAGATGTTGGCCTCTCTCTGATCTTGGAACCAAGTCCATTTGCTTTATGTATAAAAAGAACATGAACCTAGCATGATCCAAGAGACTCCATTTTTCCAGGAAAATAAAGATTCTAGTTCTTATACAAAGCCAGTCTCCTAGTCACGTTAACCCCCCCAAAATGACATTTTATACGTATCATAAAGTAGAACTATGTAAAAGAATTCTAGCCGAATCTTGGCTTTACTTATATTTCCTAAAGCTAAGTATAACAAACCTAAACCTGACTTGAACCAAAGGTTTAGAAGGTTCTTCAATTTTAGGCCTAATACCTCGGTATCCTCGGGCCAAAGAAAGCAGTTTAACAGCTCATACTTACTGGCTTCTATAAAATTAAGGCCTGCTACTCCAATGTACTGCTAGGTAGTAGAGGACCAAAGAAACTAGCAACAGCTGGTTCCTGCTACTAAAAGTCTCAACCTTCCGAGGCAGGCCAATTACTACAGCACTGGTTCTCAAAGTGTGGTCCCCAGGCCAGCAGCATCAATGTCATCTGGGGATGCGTGAGAAATGCAAACTGCTGGTGAGGCATGGTGGCTCACGCCTGCAATCCCAGCACTTTGGAAGGTTGAGGCGGGAGGATCTCTGGAGCCCAGGAGTTCGAGACCAGCCTGGGCAACACAGTGAGACCCTGTGTCTACAAAAAAAAAGTAAAAATAGCCGGGCATGGTGGTACATGACTGTGGTCCCAGCTATGAGGGAGGCTGCAGCAGGAGGGTCACTTGAGCCCAGGAGTTCAAGGCTGCAGTGAGCTATGATTGTGCTACTGGTCTGGGCAAGATAGTAAGACCTTGCCTCTACGAGAGAGAAGCAAATTCTTGGGCTCCACTTCAGCTCCCGAGTCAGAAACTCTGGAAATGAGGCCCAGAGTTACATAACAAATCCTCAGTGATTCTCATGCATGCTCAAGTTCAATAACACACTGTGCTTCAGGATCACACCCGAAGTATCCTACCCTAGTGAGACAGCATTAACAAAGTAGAAACAAAGGGAGGAAACCTTTAACCCACAACCAACCAAGAGCAGCCTGCTCGAAATGAAAGTGGGTCTGAAATCAGCAGCAGCTCTAGCAGCTAGTCTTGGTTCTTCCAAATCAAACAAAGATCATATAAGCCTGGACTCTCACAGTACACTAACTCATTTAGATGAAACAGATATTAATCCTATGTGGGACCTTAGTTAATCACACAATTTAATCAAGCCTCTAAATTTTAGTTAATTGGGAAAAAAATCAGGACTGGCAAAGGGCCTCAGAGACTACCTGGTCCATTAACCCTCCTTCTACAACAAGCCTTCCACACAGGCAACCTTTGCTCAGACAGCAGGTAAAGGGGGTGGGGACAGTTCTCATCCTAAGAAAAGCTACTTGTCTTCACATATTTTTGACACAGGAAAGAGAAGACACTTGATACTGAATCACAGACAAGCTCCTGTAACCTAATTCTGTGCCTTCGTTCATGAAATCTACACACTCTCACCACAACAGACCAACACTTACCAGCCTAAGCGTCCCCACCACCCTCATTCATTTTTTCTAATTGACAACATTTTAAATGAATTTCCTTCAACTCACATGACAAGGCTTTGGATCCCTGTATTACCTCTGTGTCTTCACTTAAACGAGGTTCTACTTTCAGCCTGCCTTTTTAGATTCCCAATTTAGCTTCTTCACCCCACCTCCCACCACCCCCTCAATTTAGCTTCTAGTCACTGTGTATCCTCGGGAAAGTTACTAAACCTTTAGGACTATTCCTCATCTGTAAGACGTACCTAGCGGCAACTGTATCTCATATGGTGGTTCTGAGAACCAAAACGGGAAGACTTTAAAAACGATTAAAAGGATACATGACGGGTAAGCAAACATCAGTTGTTAATATTTCGTTACTACACAGAAATAATCCCAAAGAAGGAACCTGACAAGTACAAAGTCATGTCTATGGCTCTACTCTTTTTTTTTTTTCAGACAGGGTCTGTCTTGCACTGTCACCCGGGCTGGAGCGCAGTGGTATGATCATAGCTCACTGCAGCCTCAAACTTCTGGTCTCAGGTGATCTTCCCACCTCAGACTCTCAAGTAACTGGGACTACAGCTAAAATTAGTCACCACATCCAGCTAATTTTTTTTTTTTTTTTTGTATATGCTTTCACTATGTTGTCCAACCCAGACTGGTTTCAAACTCCTGGGATCAAGCGATCCCTTCAGCTTGGCCTCTCAAAGTGTGTTGGGATTACAGGCGTGAGCCACCATGCTGGCTTCTCCCTCTATTTCTCTATTTCAATCCCACTTTTCAACAGTCAAACCTTAATTTAGAAGTCTCTAGCCAAACACCTGGTATTTATACATGCATGTTGCTTCACAATGGTTTGGTCAGAAAAATAAACAACATCTTTTTCAATCTATAAATGAAGAAAAATCTTTCAGGGCTTTCTAATTCTAAAGTCGTAAATTTGTTTCCCGTTTCAATATTCTTAAGGTCGTATGAGATAGAAAACTATTCTATTGTAGATGAGATTCCTTTTCTTACCTGAAATGTGAAAATTACATTTTATCATGACATCATTGTATTTAAATAACATAGTAAAATGCATATTTCTTTCTTACTTTTTTTAACTTTTCAAGCAAAGTTTACTTAGAAAATAAATGTGTGTGTGTGTGTGTGTGTGTGTGTGTGTGTGTGTGTGAGAGAGAGAGAGAGAGAGAGAGAGAGAGAGAGAGAGGGACTGATTCACCTTCCCAAGGTAGGGGAGGGGGCCAAAGCCAAGAAAATATGGAGCCATGGCTCAAAGAGCCATGTGGAGACACCGCAGTTCAACAAAGCAATGGTGAACAGAGAGAAAGAGGGGAAATCCACCTCCCCAAGGCAGGGGAGGGGCCAAAGTGTAGGAAAACATGGCCTGGCCACAGCTCAAAGAGCACATGTCAGATCATAAGTCAGATCACAACTTAGCAAGTCAATGGCCAAAAAGCATATTTCAATGGCAAAGAAAATTCTCCATTTGCGGATAGATTCCCAGAATGGAAATATTTTGAACAAAGTAGAGAACTCGAACAAAGTTTTAAAACTGTATATAAAATAGCAGGGCACGGTGGCTCATGCCTGTAATCCCAGCGCTTTGGGAGGCGGAGGCGAGAGGATGACCTGAGTAGTCCAGGTCTGAGACCAGCCTGGCAACTTGGCAAGACCTTGTCTCTACAATAAATCAAAAAAAAAAAAAAAAAAAAAAAAGCCAGGCTTGGTGGCGCACATCAGCTACTTGGAAGTCTGAGGCAGAAGGCAGAAGGATCGCCTAAGCCCAGCAAGTTGAGCCTGCCGTGGCCATCAGCATGCCACTGCACTCCAGCCTGGGTGACAAGTGAGACGCCTACAAACAAATGTATATAAAATTATGTTTATATGGAGAAAGGGCAGAATAAGTCATCCCATACACCAGAGCAAAGGAATTTAAGCTATGTCTGCATCAAAACTAAATTTGTACAAATTCTGAACAGAATTACATAGTGAATTATATATACTCTATACGCACATTTGCATATAGTTAAGTCTATTTAAAAAGTCACGAAATAAAGTATACATTTTTTAAATTCTAGCAAAGAAAGTATTAAATCAATTGCTAGATTAAAAAAACAAATACAGAAGGGACTTATAAATCTGCTCTTAACAAAGCCAAGAAGAACCTATGAAGCATTCAAATACAGTCTAGTATTATTCTTTTCCTGGGCATCTTCAACTACACACATCTTAACAACACTTATACAGTGATGACTCTACAGCCCCACTCTTGCCCAAACTTTTCAGATTCAGATTTCTGACTATGCCTCTAACCCAAGTGTCCCAGAAGCATCTCAAACTGGAAACATCCAAAGTGAAATTCTCTCATCCCATAATCTGCTGGTGCTCTCAGAAGTGTAGGAGCTATCTCCAAGCGTTCTAATAATGCCTCCATCCAGTTGCTTACTCCTCTAGATGACAATCCACAAGTGTCTGTATAATGTAACTCTCTCTCCTTTGTTAAGACCTGCCTTTCTCAGATGACTGCCAATGCCCGACACAACTCCTGTGTTCGATATGGATTGGAGTCACACCTTCCAAATCTTATCAAACTTGTCAAAGTGAAGACTCTAAACATAGATTCACTTAAAATATTTTATGAAGTTTGATTACAATCTGTTGATGTGCTAGGAGAAAACAGGTGCTCTCATTCACTGCTGATCAGAATACAAGGTGGTATTTCCCCTGAAAGAGGGGAACTTGCCAAAAGTGAGCCAAACTGTCTATGTATTTACCGTCTCACCCAGGAATCCCACCTCTAGGAATCTATCGCAAACATAAACCCTCACGAGAAGATATATACACAAGACTCCATAGCTGCACCATTTGCAACAGGACTAGAAACAACCAAATGTCCACAGCAGAAACCATTAAAATAGTTATTTAATGAGTAGTATGCTTTTATAAAAAAGGAATGAGGAAAACATGCTACGGGGTGATGACCGGGATATATAAACTCAAAAAAGTAAGGTGCGGATAGTATGCTGAGTATGCTATTTTCTACCTAGTATATGCATAGGTACATACATATATGCGTTTGTATATGGCACGTATATAATTGTGTACACACACATACTTGTATTTTAAAACAGAAAGATAAACCAAACTAATAAATAGTTGCCTATATAACAAGGTAAAAACTAGGGTAGAAGTAGGTAGAAGTAAGACAAAAAGGAGGGCAGAATAAGAATGGAGGTTCAATTTCTCTTAGAGATTTAATTATGGGACTATGTGGCGTGTCACATAATTACAAAACAAAACTGACAAAATGTGAGAAATCCATAAACATCAAAAGCAAAATGAAACAAAGGCACACAATTGGTAGCTTAATTATACAAGTGATTTGAAAACATACTAATTTGACTGTACAGCCCAAATGATGTATTTCCTAAAGACAAAAAAACATTTTTAACTTTTCAGTGGTCCTACTGTTTGCGATATTAGTACTATTAGTCTGAAACTACCATGAGTTGAGTAGGATAAAGCAAATCAATGATATTAGAAACCATGATCTTCAGGGCAAGAGAAAATTATAACCCTTTCACTCTACATTTAATTGGAAACATCAATATAAACCCATGGTGTATTTAAGTATCTCCTAGCTCTGTTCAACCAAAAGACATGAGCAAACAAGTATCAATAAGCAGTACAAACTCGGTGCTCTAAATACCATCTCTAATTAAAAATACCGGGGTCTCTTGAAGAAAAGACTGAACTCAGGTCCGGAACACCTTTCTGTACCTGAATGCAAAGAACCACCCAACAACTAGTATGTCAGGTTCAACTCGAGGACCTTTCATAAGCCAGAGATGAAGATAATCTAGGTACCAAAAGTAACAATTAGGATAAAGTATTAAAATCCACTGTAAGTTCTTAATAATACTTGAAAGTAAAAATTTCACCGGTCAATACTTGGAGGGTTCTAGGGAATGACATTATAAGCTGGCAGCAAGTTTTATAATAAATGGATCAGGCTGACAGCATCTGAGTCTCACCATAAAAAAGAGAAGCAGGTATCTCCCAATACCTCACAACAGGTAAGCAAACCCTGTCTCACAGTCTCATTTAATAAATCCAATCAAACTGTACACCTGTTGAGACACTCTTTCCACCACTCAAAAGATTTTGAATCTGTCAATTTTGATGCCTTTTAGTGCATCTGCTATTTTTGTTTCACTTCTTTCACACTGGCAAAACGTTTCCCTTTGAGGATTTTTTCATGAGGAAACAAAAAAAGTCCCCGGGGGTGAGATCAGGTGAATAGGCAGGATGGGGTACTGGAGTTCATGCAGTTTTTGGTCAAAAACCGCTGAATGCTCAGTGTGGTGTGAGCAGGTGCATGGTCATTGTGGAAGAACCAGTCACCTGTTTACCACAACTCAGGACGTTTCTTCCGCAAATCATGATGCAAACTTTCTCAAAACTTCCAGATAAAAACTTGTTGACTGTTTGATCTGCAGGAACAAATTCCAAGTGAACTACAAGGAGCCCCGTCCCCCCCAAAAAAATTCTGGGTTTTTTGGCCGGGGGGGGGGTTCGGGGGTCCCCCCTCATATAGAAGAACACCTTAAATACAACTACAGAGATGTGGTCAGTAAAGTCCCCGGACTGAGAAAACTGCACAAGACAAATGACAGTTTATTCAAATAAACTTTAAAGGAAAAAACGGAGGAGAAATCTGTAGATTAAGACTCAATGCAACGGGTGGACCTAGTTTCTGACCCTTAAACTGCCCAAGTATATTTTTAAAGAGAAGTTAAAAAACTATGAACATCAACTGGTTATCTGATATTAAGACAACACTGAATATATTTTGTTTTCTAAACTGTTACTCTGTCCATCTTCCCCTTATAATCACTAACACTTACAAATGCACTAAGTGTCCACATATATTTATAACAATCCCTACAACAGAGGTAGACACCCTACCCCCATCTTACAGAGGAGGCACAGAAGTTAAACAACTTAGTTGGATTATAGTAAGGAGCAGGCACATAGCTCAAACTCTGATCATTTGGTTCTAGATTCCAAACTTTTAACAAGGGTTATTCTTAAGCACTTCTACAAACTGTGTAGTTTGTAAACTCAATTTGTTTTACCGGTTAACTAAACAGTATTCATGGCTAAGTAATGAAGTACGCGTTATATCACATGTCCTTCCTCCCACAGCTTTGTTTTCCTATGAGTACCTAACTGTTCTTCTTGTTGCTGTTTACTATGTACCTATCATTAATTTATATCCATTCCTTCCACAAGTTGTTCTATGTTCAGGCACTTCAGGAACCCTAATCTTTTGAACTTCAAAACATTTCTTCTGGAGCCCTCTGTCCTATTCCAATTCGGACAGCTTGCTCGGTAGGCTTAGGCCTGTTCCATAGCTGTCATGCTGGATCTCCTTCCATTATTTCTGGTGTTGAATCCTGTTTACCGGACATCATGCCTACTTTCTTACTTTAAATGCCGGGCAGAATTAAGATGGACTAAAATATCTTCATTACAAATTAACCCATCCTCTTATTCTTGTTCCCATTTCATATGCCTACCTTCAAAATACCTAGTGAATTCAAGGCCTGAATTGTCCCTCCCCAAGGTTTTCCAATGCCCTTGTTGTTTGCTGGCTTCTCATCCACAGGTTTCAGCTTTCTCTGACCTGCAAAGCTTGGTCTTATTCATCCACTGGTGGTGTACCTTTGAAAGTTTTGCTGCTTTTGCTTGTGTTTTGACAACTATCATTATTTTTTTGTCCTCAGGGGTTTAAGCATTTATCCTTTTACTGTGTTCTAGGATGGTTTAGGAAGGTGCAAAAACAAACATGCAACTTAATCTGCCATGTTTAAATGGAAATCTTTATATTAGTTTCATTTCTTCTTACTTACCATATACCTTCTGTACTCCAGCCATTCTAATCTACTGTCAGGTAGCTTCATATTTTCTGCTTCATTATCCTACTGTTCTTCATGAACACAGAAATATCTCCTCTACCTTGAACTCTCAAAGCTAGGTGTGCATATTTTACTGCACTGTAAAATAGCAATTTTTAATTGAGGAGTTAAGTACCACGTTCAAATTTTAGGGTGCTTGGGATAGACCTGGCTTACAAATGTTCAGAAACATGCCTAACTCACTAAATTCAAAAATCTACTTTTATAGAAAACTCTTAATCAAATATAACCTATGGCTTCTATATTTTAAAAGACCCCCTTGATTCTACTACAGTTCCTCCTCTTGAGAACCCTTTATCTAAATAGTTAAGTAGAAACACAGAATCCCATGCAGAGCTAATAAGAAAAAATCTCTTTAATGAGAATTATAGGTTTTTTGTTTTTTTTTTTTGTTTTTTTTTTTGAGCTGGAGTCTCACTCCGTTGCCCAGACTGGAGTGCAGTGGCACGCTCCCGGCCACCGTAGCCTCAACCTGCTGGGCTCTGGCGATCCTTCCGCCTCAGCCTTCCAAGTAGCTGGAACTACAGGCATGTGCTACCATGCCCGGCTAATTTTTTTGATTTATTGTAGAGATGAGGTCTCACCAAGCTGCCCAGGCGGGCCTGAGAATTATAGTCTTAAGAAAAATAATTTTTAAAGATGTTTTTAGTGTTCTTAAGAACAAAAAGCTGTAGGGAGCTAAACTGTTAATTATACCAGTAACTCAAGAAGGAGGCTTTTCAACTATAGGCAGTCACCAACATAGCATTTCCCCTTCCCATGAAGTTCAACGTACAGTTGAACTACAAATTGGTCCAAGCAGCTGACTTCTTCCAGCATTTGCATGAGGAAAACTGTGCAGACTGTATGAAATGTCTTAGGAGGTGTGGAAGCTTAACAACTGCTAAAGCAGGGCTCAAGTTATCCCCAAAGAACTGGAGCACAGAGAGGTAAGAATGGATCAAGGTCAAATATACCTATACTGTGCTAAGTGCTAACCCTATGGAAGATGAAACCAGGGTCCTTCCTCTTTTTCTCGTACTGTACAGCCTCTCAGAACCTGGAAGTCAATGTATTGATCTAATATAGGTATAATATAAATTATTCCATTTAGTTCCTTCGCATTCTTGAGCATTCAGAATCATTTTAGTGTTGAAAAGTCTACATCCCAAGTAAGCCTTAACTACACCCCAAACTTAAGTTTTACCAGTAATATTTTCATTGCTCCAAGCACTAATGAAAGTCTTTTAGAATTACCTTTAGAGGACACGCTTTTGATTATCCTTGACTATGTGACATCTTCATCAATTAAAATCAAAACTGGTTTTTGCTAACAGAAAACAATGAGCAAAGTCCAGTGAATTAAATTTCATGGAAATAGATTAAGCTCTATTTTTTGCAAACAGATTTACTATAAAATAGTGAAACCACATTTTCTTAGGTGGTTTGTAAGCTGATTAGTAATTCTAAAAAACTTAAACTGTAATAAGCAAGGCAGTAACACTGAAATTCTGTACCTTTAAAACATTGTTTCCTGGGGCTAACATGTTTAAATAAGGACATCATCTAGAGACATGCTGAAGTTTAGCAAATCTTTAATACCACACCACATGCAAAAAGAAAGCATTTCTTATTCTATCAGACAATATTATGAAGCTTCACACCTAAATTTAAAGCTTACTCAGACAATTTAGAAAAACTTCCTCAAACTGCTTACAATGGAATTTTTACATAGAACATGGAAATAAATCTCTTTTAAAAAACACATTAACAGTGGTAGATAACTATTTTGATAGCAGTGAAAACATAATTAGGTGAAAAAACACTTATGCCAAAAATACATCTGTAAGCATTATTTAAGAGTACTTACCAAAATAATATGGCTTTATTTGTTAGTAAACAAAAAGCAAAAAGTTTGACTCTATTATTGCCAGATTCTTTTTAATGCTACTAGAAAAAAGAACACAGGTCAAGTAGATACTTGCAGATGAGGAAATTAAAGCTGAAAGATTCAGAACAAAACAAAAAATCTACCAATAAACTAAAGACCTGGAGTTCAAACCAAATTCCGAATCCAGTGCCTAAAATATATAGCCTAGGAGAGAACCACTGCTCTGTGTACTTAACAAGCCCCTGACATATCCGTTTGAAAAGCAGATTCCTGGGCTCGACCTGAGGCCCACCCACTGTAGGGGGAGAGAGAAAGGATCCCCTCAGGACCCTGCATCTTAACACCTTACCTGGGTGAAACTAGAGCATTTCTGAGCATCTTGGAAAAACACTAATGTAAAGGGACGATACACACATTTGCAGCGGTGAAATCAACTGATTTCTAAATACTTTTTCTGATCACCAGCCATTCAGTACTCCGCAAGTCATGGATGAGAGGAAATACTCTAAGTCTGGTAAACACATCAGTAATAACCAATGAGTAATGGAGAAGACTGCTAATTACAACAGGGTTCTGAAATTAAACCTCTTGTCTATTAGCTCTCTAGACTCAAGAGCAACATGACACTTCAACATCATTCAGTCGGGCACGGTGGCTCATGCCTGTCATCCCAGCACTTTGGGAGGCCAAGGTGAGAGGACTGTCTGAGCCCAGGGCAACTGAGACCTCGTCTCTACAATAAATAAAAAAATTAGCTGGGCGTGGTGGCACACACCTGTGGTTGCAGCTACTCAGAAGGCTGAGGCTGAAGGATTACCTGAGCCCAGCAGGTCAAAGCTGTGGTAGCCATGAGCGTGCCACTGCACTCCAGTCGGGGCGGCAGAGTGAGACTCCAACTCAAAAAGAAAAAAAAAAAAAAATCACTCAAGAAAAATCTACTCTTTCCCCCATCAAAACCTAGAAATCACCAGGTGAGGTGGCTCACACCTGTAAGCCTGCCACTTTGGGAGGCTGAGGTGGGAGGACTGCTTGAGCCCAGGAGTTCAAAGCTGCAGTGAGCCATGAATTTACCACTGTATACTACACAGTTCCAAAAACAAACCAAAAAAACCTAGAAATTATTACATTTGACGTTGCTCAAAACATTTTTGGGACTCCTTTAGAAACAGACTACTATATCAATATACTTAAGAAAATCAGCTTTGTTACTTTAAAGAACCATTTTCATCTAAAATACCACTGATTTGGGGGTAGGGAGAGGGGTTAAAAAATACCACTGATTTTATTCAGAATTGGTTGACTTCTATTTGCAGTAGCCATAATTAAGGCTACTCAAAAGCATGTTCCACAGGATAAGAATAGCTCTAAATTCTTAAAGAATGCTGGGAGCAATGACAACATATTTTAAGACGTTTGCCAGATGAGCTTTTAATTATAGCCTAACATAAGTTATCCACAATGTTTTAAGTGATGCTGTAACATTACCATTTTATCTCAATTCCATGGTAAAGCCTTGACATTGAATTAAAAGCAGCAGTTTAACTTATTTGGTTTAAAAAACTCTTAATGCAACGAGCACGTGTTCACCCCCAGAAAACATGCACAGGAGCTTGTGGACAAGTAAAGAACCTCTGTTTTATGGTATGTTTTGTGAAAGCACTATGACTACAGAAATAAACACACTGTTAAAGTTACATAAACAACTCTATATGCTATCTATAGACAACGTTTTATAATACCTTCTTTTTTTGGTCCAAGTTTCACTATTGCCCAGGCTGCAGTGCAGTGGCCTGATCACGGCTCACCATAGCCGCAACCTCCCGGGCTCAGGCAATCCTTCTGCCTTAGCCTCCGGAGGAGCTGTGTATATTATCACTCCCAGCTCATTTCTAAACCTTTTTGTAGAGACAATGTCTCGCTATGTTGCCTAGGCTGATCTCCAACCCCCGGGCTCAGGCAATCCTCTTGCCTCTGCCTCCCAAAGTGCTAGGATTACAGCGTGAGCTGCCATACCCAGCCTAAACCTTTTTATAAGCATGCTTCTCCCAAAATGAGAGGCAGTATGGTAGGATAGCTGCAAGCATGTGCTTTTCTGAATCTGGGTCGGATACCTACTATCTTTCTATCATTGAGCAAGTTACTTATCCTCTCCAAGCCTTAGTTATTCCCACCTTACACATTAAAAAGTTATCTACTTCAATGAGTTTCTATGAAAATAACATGAGACAATCTAATAAATAATTTGTATACTGCTTGGCACACAGCGGTACTTCAACATGAGAATTACTGGATTAAAACTACTATACTTTAATTTGGGTATCACTATGAATAAATTCTTGGCAACTGTTTACCCATATTTAAAGACTGCAACATTGTCCAGTCACAAAAAATAATTATTTTAAGATATGATACAGACATATTAACTTTCATGAGAATTTTTCCTTTTTTAAGTACACACTTCCTTTTTCAAACTAGCAGGTGTTTTCTAGATAACTTTTCTCCTTACAGAAGAAATCAACTAAAGTGTAAAAATCAAGATCTCCAAATTAGACCACTAAACTTAAAGCAGTCAAGAAAATAAAGTCACTAATAAGAATAGTTTTCTTAAATCTACCTTTTTAATTGGCCTGTAATACTAATTAAAGGTACATGTTAAATCCCTGGCAGTAAGAAGACAAAGAGGACAGGTGGTAGTGTGGTAACTATGGCCTAAAAATTACAGCCTAGACCATATGACTAAGATCTTATGTTATTGTTCTTTTAGAGAACCTTGAATTGAAAATTTATGAGCTGATTACACTGTAATGAACAGAAACTGAGTTGCTTCATTCATTTATAATATTTCAATGAGAAGTATCTTATCAGGGAAGAATTTGAGATACAGTTGAACCGCAGATCTCGATTTCAGGAAGTTTGTCTAGAAGGACTGACGGGCATATTTAAGAGCCTAATTTAACAGGAAACCAGGACTAGATCTCAGAACAGTTAAGTATTACATACTATTCCCCCCCAACCAAGAATTTAATAGATAAATTCCCCATAAACACACTATGAATGCTACTTTATATGCAAAGTTAATATGGGTAAAGACGGTATAGTAGAAAACGGTCCCTCATTTAAAGTCATGCATCATTTAGCATGAA
>CAUYQG010120714.1:0-10845 GCA_963574415.1 Tarsius wallacei | reverse complement strand
GGATGGATATTTCTTATTGATGGATTGAATCTTTTATCATTATATAGTGGCCTTCTGTATCTTTTTTTAAATTTTTGATAGCTTAAAGGGTATTTTTGTCTAAGATTAAGACCACAACTCCTCCTTTCTTTTGCATTCCGTTTTCCTGAAATTTTGCTTCCCATCCTCTTACTTTGAGTCTGTGAGTGTCCTTTCTAGTGAGATGAGTTTCTTGGAGGCAAAATATTGTTGCCTGGTGATATTTTATCCATTTTGCCATTCTGTGTCTTTTCAGTGGTGCATTTAGTCCATTCACATTCAGGCTAATTATTGAAATGTGAGAATTGATCCCTCTCATGAGGTTTTTATAGAGTTGTTTTTGTTCCTGTGTGTTTGTTGTCTTTATTTTGGTTTTGGGTTTGTTCATGTGTGTTTTTAATCTTTTTCCTGTACTCTTATGAAGAACGTTGCTGTTCTTTTTTCCTTTTCTTCTGTGTTTAATACTTTCTTAAGTGTTTCTTGTACAGGTGGTCTGGAGGCATCATAAGTTCTTAGGGATTGGATATCTGGGAAAGATTTCAATTCTCCCTCACTGATGAAGCGCTTGGCTGGGTAGGTTATTCTTGGTTGAAATTGTTTATCTTTTAGAACTTTGAAGATAGGGCTCCAAGCTCTCTTAGCCTGAAGGGTTTCTGTAGATAAATCCGCTGCTATTCTAATTGGTCTTCCAAGACAGGTAGTCTGACATTTTTCTTTTGCGGCCTTTAAGATTCTTTCTTTTATACCTACTTTGTTTAGGTGAATTATTATGTGTCTGGGAGTTGGTATTCTCATTTGTTGTCTTGCAGGAGTTCTCTGAATCTCTTGTGTTTGAATGTTGGCACCACTGATGAAATGAGGGAAGTTTTCTTGAATAATTTCATGGAATGTTTGTTCCAAGGTGGTCTCTGTCTCTCTTTCTACCTCAGGAAGTCCAATTACTCTTAGTCTTGGTCTTTTGAAGTAATCGTTCATCTCCTGAAGGTTTTGTTCTATCTTTGTAAGCTTCTTTTCTATGTTTTCAACAGTTTGTGTCAGTTCTATATTTGGGTCCTCAAGCTCTGAGATTCTTTCTTCTGCTTGGTTAATTCTGCTTTCCATGCTTATCAGTTTGTTATTTATTTCATTCACAGTATTCTTTACTACTGTTATCTCAGTTATCAGCCCCTTCCTATTTTCCTCTTGTCTCTCCTCAATTTTTTTAAAACTCTCTATTAATGTCTTGATATCTGAGTTTGTAGTTTGAGACCATTCTGGGGACTCTTCATTGTTTGCATTCTGAAGTCTGTTTTCTCAGTGTCTGACCTCCCAGGGGTCTGTGATAGACCCATATTCTTCTTTTGATTTTTCTTCATTTGTGTAGATTTTTCTCTCCCCCTTACCCTCCCTTCTTTAATTCTGTTTTTCAGGGATGGTGTGGTTGTTTTTACTTCTTTTTGTTCAATCTCCTATTCCTCCTTATGAGAATCCTCTGGCTTTGTTCACTTCTGAGGCTGGTCTGTGGGTTGGGGGCTGTACTTTTTGCAGTTTTGAGATTTAATTAAGGGGAAAGCTGTGATTCAGAATCTTTCTGCAGATCCCAGTATCCACCGAACGGTGTATGGGCACCCTGGAACACACTTCCCACTGCCTTACAATCTGACCATGCAGTGGGGGTTTAGGTTTGCTGTCTGGAACGAAAGGAGGGAAGAAAAAGGAAAATAATGGAAGAGGGTGGGGGTCAAGAGGAAGTTGGAGAGAGAGTAGAATAATAGGGAAAACAGACACACATACCAACTAATGAATGAAAAGAGACACAAAGCCAGAAGAGAGCAAAAACAAACAAGCAAACAAAATTCCCTAAAGCATACCAGTAATCACACAAAGACAGTCCAATAAAATCATGCCTTTTGATGTATTCTTCCCCTATACAAAAGGTAGTCTAAATCAAAAAGCAAACAAAAGTAAACAAAGCAAACAGTCAAAACAATAAAATAAAAAATCAAAATAAGAAAGCAGACTAATTCTGAGGTCTTTCCTGAATGTCTAAAGTCTTCAACTCTGATCTCTAGCCCCTCTGCTCTGTTCTCATTGCAGGCAGATAGGGTTACTCATAGCTTGGGTCAGTTCCCTTGGCTTGCTGCCTGACAGGTCTGCCACACAGAACTGAGTTGTCTGTGTCTGATTCAGCATAGGGGAGGGGCTTCTGTTTCCTGGTTTGGCAAGGTTACTTTAGGCCACAAGGTGGAGGCTACTGGGTGCTGGGTGGAGCTATGCAAATCTCTGCCTGGAAAATAGCTGCAGTGGGCGGCTCCTCACCAGGCACAGACTCCTCTCGACTTTCTCCAATCCTCTCTCTTTACTTGTCTGGGGTCCAGTTGATCTGCTATAAAAAGCAATGGTGGTGTGTATAGGGCATCAGGCACTGGGAACCAGCGAGATAGCTGGGCGCTGCAGTTTGGCATGCCATAGGCTGCTTGGGGTGGGGGAGGGAACCGGGAATTCCCCGAGGCTGGAGCCGAGAGCTGGGGCAGCTCCTCAGCACCTGGTAGCCACTACAGCAGTAATCCCTTGTGGAGGCTGTAGTACAGTGGCAGCAGTTTGCTGCATGGGACCAGGTATAGCAGCCACCCCCCCGTGGAGGCAGCGGCAGTGGGGGCACATGGAACCGCCTTCAGGAACCACCTTTTGTGGAGATCTCCAACTTGTCCTGTCACCATCTTGCTGAGCATCTCTCGAAAAGTGACAATTTTCTAATCGATACTTATTGCATGTATTAGAGGAGAGTCTTCTGTAAAGAATAACATCCACAAATTCATTATTTGGTTATCCTAAAATACAGCTTGTACAGAAAGGGCAAAATAGACATCTGCTTCTTCCTCTGTCTATTTTTAAAGTAAAGAGATCGGATCTAATGAGCTCCAAATGGTCACCAAGAAGTATTTTTTTCTTAAGACTCTTACTAAACAATTGGATTTTTATGTATTTTATGTGCTTCAACTCGTTGTAGTCATTATTATTTTTGATGCTCAAATTGTCCTAATTTAGGTCAAATCCTTTCCATTTGGTTTCTGTTTTCTCATGATATGAGGCCGTTGGTCTAGATACATTTTTTATTTTCTATTACAAGAAGATGCCCCAGGTGCGTCTCCCCACTTTCTGCCCTAGGCCAAGCTGGAATCTGCTACTTCACCAAGAGTCCTAGATTATTTTAGTGGAAGATCATATTTAGAAACCACAAGCATTCTCATTGCTGCCAGATGCTTTCTGTGAACAGAATCAGGAAACAAATGTGTTTTTTAAGAGAAAAAAAGAGCTTTGTATTCAAATTTAAGATTGCAAGCTTTTATTTAACTTGTTTTACTCTGTATAGGTATCTCTTTTCTCTGTTTTCTTATGCTGAACACCTCCTCCCTTAATTCCATTCATATGATTACTTATTTGTTTTATCTTAAATACACCTATCATAGTTTTCAAGTAACAATACATGTACTACTAAAATGAGTCACTTGAAAGTTATTTTAACCTGATGCAACTTTTGTATCTGTGTTATTATGCAAACAAGTAAATTCATTTGTTTCCTATTTAAATTTTTTCTTTTTTTAATTACATAAAGCATGACATGGCTTGAAAGTCAAAATCGTAGCACAACTTCACACTTCAATCTGACTCCAGCTTCCTTCCTTGATAGGTAACTCTTATTACTGAAGTTTCTTTAGTTATCCTTCAATTGTTACTTTTTGAAAAGATAACAAATATGTGGGGGGGGGGTGTAATATGTCTACAGGTAGATACATACATACTCACGTTTGTATGTTTTTATTTCCATATTTTCTCCTCTCTTACATAAAGGCAGAATACTGTAAATATTATCTTGCCCCTTGCTTTTTTTCACCTAACAATATACTTCAGCAATCATTCATATAAGTATGCAGACACCAGCCCTATTATTTGTGTTTTGTTTTTGATTTTTAATTTTTTTTATTTTAAAGATGTGGTATACAGTTCAGGACTAGGTATACAAATGTTTATTATGCAGGTACCCTTGTTGATGAGGTGCCCCCCCTTCCCCAGGCAGATTCCCACTATGCCAATCCCACCTTCCCACCCCTCTGGCCCCCTGCAGTTTCCCGCTACTGCCAATCCTTTTCTTATAGCATTTTAATAGTTGTTCCTATTACTTTTTACAGCTGCATAGTACTCTATTCTGTGATTACACCAGTCAACCCCTTTTGGATTTTTTTGGTTGTTTCTGAGGAAAGAAAAGAATCTTTATCTGGGGAAGGCAAGTCCTTTGTAATTATCAGATCCAGAGAGACACTAAAAAGAGACAGCAGTCATGTCCTATTTCCATCTTTGAGCCATTATCCATCTCATAAAACTGCTTGCTATTGCTACAAGCAGCTGTAAGCTAACTTAATGCCACACTGTACACTATAAGCCTTACCCCATAACTTAACAATCTGTAATTAATCACCAGTCAATGTTATTTTTGTAAACTGAAGACTAAACTCTGATCTTTTTCTTCTCTTGCTAGGGGGCTTAGGGAGTCATGCATGCCTTATAAACTATAAAGTCTCATCAGATGGTTTTTTATTAACCCTATTAATGTAGCTTACTTTCCAACCGTACTATGGGATAACATCACATAATAGGTAAAGAAGAAAATAAAAAATATGTTATAACCCTGCAAATCTGTCTCTTAGGGAAATTTGTATCTGTACAGAATCCCCTTCCCAGGAAATCCAGAAAACCTGCGTACCTTTTAAGACATTTACCACCTATTCTCTCTGAAGCCTGCTACTTAGAGACTTCATCCACATATTAAGAACATTTGCTTCCTCAATTCCCCCTCCCAATCTTAATTCTGCCTTTTTTAAAACTGATTTTAAATTCTTTAGAGTTTAATCCTTCCTACCAATTGCCAGATGGAAAATCTTTCAATTCACTTATGACCTGTAAGATCCTACCCTCCTTAAAATGTTCCATCTTCCTGGACTGAACCAATGTAAAACTCACATGTACTGATTTATGTGGTGTGTGTGTGTGTGTGTGTGTGTATGTGTGTGTGTGTGTGTGTGTGTGTGTGTGTGTATTTGTAACTTCTGTTTCCCTAAAATGTATATAACCAGGACCTCTTGAGACGGTGCCACAGTCCTAGGTCACTCACATTTGGCTCAGATTAAACCTTTTTTTAAATATTATACAGTTTGACATTTTTTGTTAGCAAAACCAATGTGAATTCCTGGTGAAAAACTTTGTATCAGTATACTCCCTGTTTCCCTTTTTTACCTTTAAAAGCTTGCTTGTAACAAAGGCTGAATGAGGCTCACATCCAAGGTTACTTGGGTCTGAGTCTTCTGGGCTGCTGTCCTCACTTTGGCTCAAATAAACTCTTTCAATCACATTTTGTGCCTCAGCATCTTCCTTTTAGGCTGACATTTCCAATTTTTTGATATTACAAATAAAGCTTCAATGAATAGTCTTGTGTCTACTTCATAGTTTTTACCAGTGTATATTTGGGATATATCCCTAAAAGTGAAATTTCTGAGTCAAGTGGTAAGCATGTATGCAATTTGGCTGCATATTACCGAGAGCCCCACCACAGGGTTTATCACTTTTTATTCTCACCAGTTTAGCAGAGGAAAAAGTATGTTTTTCTCTACCTTTTCTGAACTCTTAGTTGGGAACAACTCCTGTACAGGTTAACAGGAGAAAAACAAGCAGAAGTTTATTAAAAACATGCCTCGTGTGTAGATGGAATATACTCAGAGAAAATGAGTAAATCTCAAAGAGGCAACTTTTAAATTCAGGCATAACTATCATCATCCCCTGAAACAAAGAAAGAAGGGTTAGGAGGTAAGTCTGTTTATAGAGAGGTGATCAGGAAAAGTGTAGTAAACAAAGATAAGGCTTGTTATGCAGATTAAATTCTATGCCTTCTCCTTTGATAGGAGTCTGTAGTGATTTAGAATCATTCTTCTCTTCCTGATACAGAGAGGGAAACTCTCTTACCAATGGAGATTTCCCTTATAGAGGTAAACGTCCCTTACAAAAGGGTAACTTCTCTTTTCAGAGCATTTCCTGTGCCTTTAGTTTCTCCATATAATTAACTCAAAATGATCCTTATGCCAAAGAGGCATATTTTGGGGTGGCATATTCTGGTCTGCTACACAATAATGTATGAGAGTCCTGTTTTCCCACAACCAATGATTGTGACACAGCATTTCATTTTTTTTTTTTTGTCATTCTGCTGTGTAAGAAATATAGCTTAATTTAGTTTTAATGTGGATTATTTTATTTTGCACAAAAATTAAATATTTTTTGCATTTCTTTTTATGTTGTCAGTTTAAAACTTTTGCTTATTTTATTCTTGAGTTGTTGGCTTTTTTCTTCTTAATTTTGATAGTCTTTATACTTTATGTATTTTGAATTAGGGTTGTCTAGAAAAAAACAGAACCAATAGAATAAATAGATAGATATACAGATAGATAGATAGACAATAGATAGTATTCTTTACAGGCCCCAACATCCCCAAGTTGTCAGCTACCTTTTGACATTGCCTAGCTCAAATTTGTATACAGTAAGTATTCAAATATTTGTTGAGTTAAACCGACATCTATTTACAGATACTAGCCATTTTTTGGAGAACCTACGATGCCTAGTGAGAACACTATTAAATCTTAATTAGAGTTTCCTATTCAATTCAATTAGAATATTAATGATCTGTTAAATATTAATTATTTGTTTAATGGCTATGTGAAGGTTATTAAGAAATAGCATTGCATGAATTTCATAATCATAAGACTGAGGTAAATATGGTCTGCATAATCACAGGAACACTGTTGTCATTGTTGTTTTTTAATTTAACAAGTATCTGTCATAAAGGAACACTAAACATCCTTTAAATTTTCAAATCAATAAATATGTGGTTCTTCTATGAGAAGTGAAAATACTCGAAAATCTGAGAAAGAATCCCCCCCAAAAAATTCCATATATTTGAATTTCGTCTTCCCAGAAACACACTGCCTTTTTTTCCTGGGGATTTTTTTTCTTTAACTATATCCTGAAAAGGGGTCACTAATGTCATCTTAGATACCCTGCTTCCTGGCTATAGTGATTGGTTCTGATGATTGGTTGCCTTCCTGGGGCCTTTAACTTGGGAAAAGAGAAAATCAGTTTCAGACTCTATCTTTTATGAATGATGTAACCATCTGATTTCCAAGTTCACTGCACATATAAGTTGGTCAGATATATAAAGAGAATTATGCCTACTGAAGGAGGAAAGCAAGCCGCTAGATGGGGTGGGCATTCTGGCTATATTCCAGGCTGTAGTTCCACATGTTCCCTAGATACCTAAGCTTTCCACTGTACTTTATGTATTTAAGCTCCTTTTTGGATAAGCTCGTAGAAGCTCAGTTCTGTCACTTGCAACCTAGAGAGTCCTAGCGTACACATGGGCATACAAACTGTGCACATTGTTTCAGGGAACTCATAAACTTCCTGAAAAAGCTCATCTTTGAACTCCTATCTAAAGACAGCAGATATGAACCTCTATTCAAATCTATTCTTCAATTCTGTGAACATTAGTCTCTGAATGTTATTTATCCAGGAAAATAATTATAGTAAACTCTCGGTAGCTGTTTCACACTTGATCTCATTTAATCCTTGTAACCACAATTAAGTCAAGTATACATCAACCTTGTTTTTATACTTAAAGACAGAGAGGCTGGAAAGGTTAAACAATATTTTGTTAGGTGGTTCATTTAGACAATGCCTAGTGTTTTTGTATCAAATCTAGAGTTTTTTCTCCAAAATTTAGGTTGCTTCTAAGCATTATTGAATCTGTTGGTTTTCATTCATTATTATTTCAAGTTACAACTTTAAATTTGCCTTTGAAAAAATAAATATAATTCAACAGTCACAGGAAAGTTGTTGCTGATGGCAATATAAAACTGCAATAATGGAAAAATGTACAAAAGGTAATTTTAAAAGAAAAGTTTTAGATTGCTTATTTGCATATCACCTCAGCCCAATTTTTAAATAAATAAGCTGTGATGAATAGCAATAGCTTTCTAAAGTACTCTGAAATCAGAAAATCCTCAGGAGAAAAGAGCCATAGTAATAAAAGTGTCATTATAAATAATTAGAAATGCCTGTCACACATCCGCCTTCAAAGGTTTATATAAAATGACTGACATGTAAGCCACCTGGATTAATCTTCCAGCTTCAGGTTAGTTTCTACAGGAATCCAGTTATCCCGGGGAGAGTGAAACTCATAGAAGAAAACCAGAACAAAGCCCAGGACTGTGCAGGAGGGCTCGGGTTTTCCTAAACGCAAGCACGTGAACCAGTCTTTGCAAGTTTGCATATCAGAAATAATTCTGCTCCGTATTCTCTCTGAGTGGAACAGCCTCTATTCAGAGCTCTTCCCTGGCCAGGAGGGTGAGTCCACAGCAGAGCTGAACAAGGACACGCCCAGCCTCCACAGGCAACAACCTCCCCTATCTGCCGCAGGCCCTTCTCTGGTGAAACACATTTTTTCTTTTGATCAGGCAATATGCACAGATGACAATGACAAATCAGAACACTGTAAACGAAGGACTGAGGTAATAAAGACAACAGGAAGACTTTAGCTGTGTGATTTTACAGTAACTGCTGTCCTAGATTTTGGCCTCTCTGTGGACCTATTGTACAACATCTACCTTCGCTCGGTTTACAAAAGGCTTCTGTGCTCCTTTGTGCCTGGAATCTATGCCCTCACTGTTCTCAGTGGAGATTCCTGGTTGTTCAGCAGCTCTGTGATTTACTAAGGCCCCTGTAAGTCCTGGATCTGGTTAACTCCCAATTCCTTTACTTTAGGAATGAGTATTTTCTGTGCTAACCGAATACTTGCCAGTTTAAAATTAGCTGAGTCTCGTGCATTGTGGTTTGACATCTTCCCGCTAACCCTGACTCTCCTGCTTCTCTCAGGCTTCTGAGCGGCTGATGGGCAGAACAGCCAGGCAGGAGGCCTGTCTTATGCTTCCTCTGGACTCTCTCACTGAGCCTAATCAGGTGCTTTGAGACCAGTGGGTGCCCAGGAAATGTTCTTGTTTGTCAGGCCACCTGTGGTCTCACAGAAGGAGGGACTGTAGTGTGGCCTCTCCTCCCCAGGAAGGCTCCATCTTCCCATGTTTCACCACCAAGCACCAAAATCTTAAAATTATACAACTGGAAAACTTTCCACTACTCACCAATTGCTTTTCTGAAGTTGTGACAGAGTTAGTTGAGGGTAGAGTCTAGCAATAAAACAAAAACAGCAGAAAGAGAAGGAAAATGAACAAAAGGTTCAGAGTAAGACATATCCAGAAGATAGACTGAGCAAGTAAGTGTGTGTGTGTGTGTGTGTGTGTGTGTGTGTGTGTGTACAAGAGAAATTCTGAGTATTAAAAGATACTGAGCATCCACTATATGCCAGGCATTTTCTTTTCATGCATTTACTTGAGCTTCAATAATTATTTACCATGACTATCTCCATTTCTCAGTGGAGACAACTGAGGCTTCACTGACTTAGGTCCCATACAGATAGACAATAAGGGCTGTTAGGGTCTGGATAGGGTGAGGGTGGATGGATGGAGAGGGAGAGGCGCAGGGAGGAGAGGGGAGATGCAGCACCGCCAGAGCCAGTAAGCTGGAGGTGCGCACTGGCAACCCAGAGATCTGAGCAATTGCAAAGAATCGCAACACACAAACAGGTGAGAGAGGGTAAGATTTATTTAAGAAAAGTTCACCCCCCACAGACAGGGAGTGGGCCTACACTCTAGGTGAGTGTGGCGCCATAACGCCCCAAAGCCCTGGCTTAAGTCCTTTTCCTTGGAGATGTTGCAATCAGGTAGACGTGACTGCCGTGACTTCCTTATCAACCACTTGTGGATGTCTTGGAGAACCGGTGACACAGAGACTCACTAATGTCCGCCCACATTATCATAGCCCCTAGAGAAGGGCGATGACAAGGGTTCTAATTCTCCTGCACCTTCCCAAATGACATTCCTTAGAGCTAATGGAGGGTGCATCTCCCCTTATCTCCTGTGCATTCCCAGCGGGTAGCTTCAGGGGATCCTTGGTGTCCCTGCAGATAGTGCCCAATTTACTGGAAGATCGAATCCCCACTTGCTCCCCCTCTGAGAGGTCATAACTTTTGTAGTTACAAGTTTCGTGATTTTTACAATCCTTGCCCAATAAGTGATGTCTTAGACCTTGTAAATTCCCTTTACTCTAGGCAAGCTTGATTGCTATGCGATATCTCTGATACCTGGCACCAGGAACTCTGTTTCTGAAAAGACAAAGTTGTTAAAGTTAATTTTACCTAAAGTGTCCATTTCTCTAAAAGCATAGCTTTTACTTTTTCATCCGTGTATTAAGGTCTAGGAACGAAATGAAAAATGGCTTTCAGCTCTCGGTCTGTCCTTTCAAGGGCCATATCATAATGTAAAACTCATGCCCATACCTCCAAGATCACTCTGCCTCTTTGAAGGACTGGTGAAGGACTCAGTTTAGTATTCACTTAAAATCTCATTGTCAGCCGGGCTCGGTGGCTCAGCCTGTAATCCCGCACCTTGGGAGGCTGAGGTGAGTGGATTGCCTGAGCCCGCGGGTTCGAGACCCGCATGGGCAACTTGGTGAGACCTCATCTCCACAATAAATCAAAAAATTAGCCGGGCGTGATAGTGCACGCCTGTAGTTCCAGCTACTTGGAAGGCTGAGGCAGAAGGATCGCCGGAGCCCAGCAGGTCGAGGCTGCGGTGGCCGGGAGTGGCCACTGCATTCCAGTCTGGGCAACAGAGTGAGACTCCAACTCAAAAAAAA
>CAUYQG010120712.1:0-25390 GCA_963574415.1 Tarsius wallacei | reverse complement strand
TTGAGTTGGAGTCTCACTCTGTCGCCCAGACTGGAGTGCAGTGGCCGCTCCCGGCCACCGCAGCCTCGACCTGCTGGGCTCCGGCGATCCTTCCGCCTCGGCCTTCCAAGTAGCTGGAACTACAGGCGCGCGCTACCACGCCCGGCTGATTTTTTGATTTGTTGTAGAGATGAGGTCTCGCCAAGTTGCCCAGGCAGGTCTCGAACCCTCGGGCTCAGGCAATCCACTCACCTCAGCTTCCCAAAGTGTGGGATTACAAACTGAGCCACCGAGCCCGGCTATACTTACTCCTTTTTGACATGCACTTCTTCTTTTGCTCTAGTGACACCACTGTATCCTGGGTCTGTTGGTATGTTTCTGGCCTTTATTTTTTCAGTCTCCCATCATTACCTAGTTTGTCTCTGCCTGTCCCTCAAAAGTTGCTTTACTCCAACATTTTTCCTTTATGCTCCTTTAACAAAACACTCTATACTTCCCCCCCAAGTTTCCACTTCCTTGGTATTAACTATCCACTCTGTTGGTGCTTTGCAATAGTGACTGTATATCAGAATCTCCTGGGGAGCTTTTAAAACATACTCTTGTGCAAGTCCCACTCCAAAAGTTAATGACTTGTTTGGGCTATGCTCGTGCCTGGGAATCTGTATGGTTTTGGTTTGTCTATTTATTTTAATTCCGAGGTGATTCTAAGATGTAGCCAGGGATGAGTGCACCCCTGACTATCTGAGGATTCTATCTATCCAGTCTTTGTCTTTTCTGAGTTACATGCACAGTTTTCTTGCTAGACATCTTTATTTGACTGTCCCACGGGTACTTTGAACTTTAAAACTAAATTTTTAATCGTTTTTTTCTTCAAATTCTACTCTTCTTGTGTACCCTATTTTGGTTAAAATGACATTAATATTCTATTTAAGCCAGAATATACAATATGGTCTTAAAGTCTTTTGTAACTTTCTGTATTCAATAATCACCAAGTCCTGGTAATTTTAATTCTCGTCTTTCAAATCCACCCCACTCCTCTTCATCCTACTTGCCATTGACCTGGTTCAGTTTTTCATCATTTTTTTCCAGCCCCTTATACACTCCTGCCCATTTTCCATAATACTTGCAGATGGTGTTTTTACTTGTTTGTTTTTAATTATAGATGCACAGCAATTCTTAAGCATTTATTCAGTTGTCTAATAAACTTTTAAAAATTAACTAGGTTAGGACCTTTTCCTATAAATAAAATTCCGTTGGCTTCCTATTGCATATAGAATAAAGTTAAAATGCCTTGTGGCATACAATCTGTGGCATGAAAGATCTTTCTTAGTTTATTCTTTAATTCATTTATTCACTCAATAATTAAATGTTCAATGTACCATACTAGACACTGTGCTAATTTGTACATAATATATGTGTGCTATTATATATGGATGTATAGGTATATTATGTGTGTATGTCTATGTACACACGCACGCACACAAAATCCATTTTGGCCCCAGGCTCCTCAGCTGTATTTTTTTACCCCTCTCATAGGCTACACACTCCTCCAAACACACAAACCATCCTGAGTTATTTATCATTTTGAAAAAGGACCGTTCATGCTCCCAGCTCTGAATGTTTACTCTTTTCTTTACTTTTTAAATCACTTCCCACCTCTCTACCTTTTGATAATACTAGTCATTTTTGAAGACCCATTTCAAATGTCATTTTCTCTGTGTAGCTTTCCTTGAATTGCCCCTGCCCACTCACCTCTTTCAGGCAGAATTAATTGTCCCTCCTCTGTGCTCCTGTGGTATTTTGTTTATACTTTCATATTAGAACTGGCCATGCTGTGATTTAGTTTTTGTATATCTGTCTTTTCTACCACACCTGTGAACTTTTTGAAGGCAAAAATTGTTTATTTGAATTCTCTGTAGACTTCCTTGCACATAGTAGATATACAAATGTCTATTAAGTGCTTGAATAAATGCTTATGAAGCTGGCACCCTAGCTGTCTGGAGGAGCAGAAAACTTGGGACAGGAAGTTGTTAAGCAACGCTGAGCTACTGAGTATTCCACCTATCACAGTTTGGAATTGTGGCCAGAACATAGCCTGCCTACTCCCAGGTTCTGCTGTTTGGACAAGGAGGATTTACCAGCGTTATCAAGGCCTTTGAAACCCCAGCCTCATCTACAGAGCCCACATTCACATACACTTCATGATTTATAATGAGCTTTTAATGTATAAACACCACCCACGTCAGAGCTTAGTGATTTGGCTTATTTATGACTTGAGCGGTATGAAGTAGCTAAGAACGAGAGCATGGGAGAGAGCAAGTAAGACATGTGGGCTGGGAAAGGGTAGGCCAATTGCTTTCTTTTTGTTTTTCTTAAGAGAAAATACCATTTATGTGACCTGAAATTACAAAGAGCCTCAAGAAAATGCTGTGTAAATAAACAGCCAAAGTTCCTTTCTGTGACATAGGCTGTGATAGTTTTTAAACTTATGCCCATGCTGCAGAATATTAGACAAAACAAGAACAATGGCAGAACTGGTGATGAACAGGTCTTCAACTCTGTAGTGCAAACACTTGTTGCAGTGTTTTCCCTTACACAGCATACCTAGTAAAATGATGGTATAAAAGAACTAGACCCCTAATTTTAAGGAGAATGGAAGAGCCTGACTTTATCAGCATGTTGCTATATCAATCAAGTCTAAGTTAGCCTTTTTATAGAGCCTCTGCATCTCATCCTTCCTTTTTACTTTTGTTCAAAGCCATGTCTTCCAGCTCTTTGAGCTCTTCCTAAGTCACTCCAATTTCTCCTTTCATAGGAGATCCCAGACCTCTTTTTCCTCTTTCCATTTTATTTAGTTTCTAAGTATCGTTCTCAAATCCTTTGGTTTTCATCTATCTACTCCTTGGCCAAAGCTGTTGCTACTAATTTCTGTTTACTTAGATTAATTCCATTTTCTCAAAGAACCAACCAATTAGAGAGCAGATATCTAAAATCTGATTTTGAGCTTAAGAAGTCTTCCCTAGATCCTGATTAGATCTCTAATGTCATAAAAATGAAAACTATACAGTGAAGGGTCCCTTAGCACATATTTATTAAAAATCCACTACCAACCATTTACCTTTGCTACTTCCTTTTCTAGTCGCTCCTTTAAGATCCACAGTAGAACCCATGAATGGCACTAAAACATGGTTTACCTGCTCATCCTGCTGATTTACAAAATAAACAGGAAACATCACTTCTTGTGAATGTCATGACCAGGAAGATGTTAGATTAAAACACCCTTAGGGGTTTTGACAACTTGTTACCAGAATGATGTTTGTTTTTGCGGTTGTTTTTTAGTTTGAAAGGGACTTTCTATTTCCTCTTAGAAGGTCTGAACTCTGACTGCAATGTTTTGTGGCCCAGGTTGTTTGACTTACCTCTCTTGCATACAGAAATAAGGAAGAGCATAAACAGCTCTGTGTCCTGGGTACTCTCACCTTCCTCTTTTCTAATGTGGTTTTAGGATTTTTACCTCTGTACTTTTATTACCTGATTTTATAGTGGGGGATTATCATACTCACTGACCTCACACAGATTTTATTATAAGTGACTTGTATCATTATACTTCTTGGATCCACCTCTGGGATTTACTTGGTGCCCTTTTTGTTACTCATGGTAAGAGCTTTGTCATTTTCACATTCTTGATTATTTATACTGTTTTGAATGTCCATCTGAGAAGGTGATTAGACTTTTTCCCTTAGAAACTGGGGAAAAGATCTTTTGCATCACTTTGCATAAAATTAACATGTTGATTTTATATAAACCCATAGGTTACAGGTTAATTTACATTAACCTGGCATTCAGGAAGCTCAACCTTTACCTTGTCAAGGAAAATGAAATAAATCAGAACAGCTGAAATTAACTATATTCAAGCCATCAGAAAATGGGGTGGCCAAAGAGGAACTATGGGGTAGAAACTTCTTTAGTTACACTCACAAAATCTGAATGCATTAAGGGAACAGAGAGGTTTTCTAATCCAGCCTATTCCCAATGTAGCAATCCCTTGAGAGCACACCACATAGGTGATGGGCCCGCTGACAATTTGCACTTCTAGAGCAAAGTGCCTAGTAAAGCAGCCTCTTAAATATTTAAAAGCCTTTAATTGTTAGGAAATTAAAATCTGTTTTTTTGTGAACTTCTGCTAATGGGTCCTAGCTCTGCTTCCTGGAATCAGTCTAATCCTGTGGTTCTTAATTTATGGACAGGGCATAAATGAGGCACAAACTCCCTGAAATGCTGCAAAATTGGTATGGAGGCATGTATGAGCATATGTTTGTATCTATAGCTTTCATTAAATATCCAAAGGTGGCATACGATCCTCAATCAAGGAGAACTTTATAAGCACATGAATTTCACAGCAGCACAGAGCCCCATACTTAGAAGGTTGCCATCTTGAAATTCTTAATAATTTTTTAACATGTAATCCTGAATTTTTATTTTGCACTGGGCCCTGCAAATTATAGGGAACTACTCCAATGACATGAGCCAAAAACAATCACTAAAATTCCTAGAATGTGAGTCTTTGGATAGTTCTACTTTCCAGAGGCCTATATTATCATCCTTCTGTTTAGCTTCTGATACTACTTGTGTTTCCAAACAGTTGATCTTCTTAATTTTGAATGAAATGAATGCAATCTCTGCTTCCTCTTTAAGTGCTCTTCAGTTTCTTGCCTGCTTTATACCAAAGATTGCTAACTTGAAATTCTTGCCCATTATTTTATTTTATAACGTATCTAATTTATCTCTATAATATTGCAAACTTTGAAACTAATTTCAGCATAAAACTCTATTGTGTCTAACTGAAGAAAATTAACAACTTTTATTAACCCCAGGAGAGTTCTTATCTTTTTCTCCTTGGGTATCTGGAATTTGAGCATAGTGAGCTCTGTCAGAAAAAAAAAATTAAATATATATATATATATTTAATGCAGGTCATTCAGATGTGTTCAGTTGAATTTTACTAAGTTTTATCTTATCTTGCTCCATAGAAAGCTTTTAAATTAATCCTTTTCTTTTTTGATTGATAGGGATCTTCCCTCTCACATATAATACTCTCTTAATAAATCTAATACGCTGAATTATATATTTTATATCAAATGTGTTTAATTTATAATATCAAATGTAGAAAAACTTAATTTAAAATTTTAATTGCATGTTTTATTTTGCTATATTGTTAAAAGAAAGTTCATAACACATTAGTAACTTTATTAGAGAAGTATACAAATTACAGGCTCCCCTGAAGGTCACTAAATAAATGTGCTGTTGCTCTTTGGTGATCTTGTACTCTACAGTGGGAGAAAGGTAGATCGCAGCCACTCTGGACAATGTGAGAAAGGGAAAGAAAATAAGCTGTAGGATAAAAGGTTAAAAACTGTGATTTTTTTTGAATAAAAAATTCTAAAGATGATTTCAAAGAAATGAGATATTATTGATGAAGAAGAGTTGTCTTCTGTATTTAAAGAGAAATAGATGATTTGAGATTTAGGTTGACATTTGAAGAATTTTTCTTTTAAATTAAGAGAATCATACCGTGTATAGGTTAGAGATTTACTTACCTAAGGCCTCAGCCAGATGATCTCTTGAGGTTCCTTCAAATTCTAAGTTTCCACCCTTGGGCTTAAAATCCTGCTTCTATGGTACACCAAGGCTGGCATGAACTTCTTTTCTGATTTACCTTTCATCTTAGATTCTTCATCTTCATTCTTAATTATGTGTTGAGCACATGTCCCTCCTGGGGAAGAATGAGGACTGAAGGAAAGAAGTCCTTTGTTGAGTGGCTGGAATGACTACCCTTAGATATCTTAGTAAGCATTGTCTCTTTCAACTTCATCATCTGGGAAGCTATGTAGTTATTTCAATTTTGTTTTTACTACTCAAAATAGTTTTACATCTACATTTGAAAATTCCCTTCAAAACCCATGGCATAACCTAAATAACTCCAGTTTGGACCTAACCTTTGTCTATGATTTGCTTTTTATAAAAATAATCAACAACAAAAAAATAGCCAATGTACATCTGCATTCATATCTTACTAAGTAGATCAGTGTGGTAATATATTTTTGATAAAAATCATGTTATAACTGTGAAGTTATAAAGGCTTTCTTTGGCTTACAGACAAACTGGATATTAGAGCACAATTAAGACAGAAATTTAAAAAAATTATAATAGGGTATAAAGTAGTGCTAGTGGCTAGAATAGATGGCTAGTGACTAACATAGGTGACTATTTTGGTGACTAGAGGAAAATACTCATACGAAATTTAAAAATAAAAAATAGTATTATTACGTCATACACATACAGCTAATTAACAAAATAGAATCATAAGAACATGGAATATTAGCTCTTGAAATCTTAGGTCATTTTGTCCAATGGCCTCCCTTTTACCTCTGTCATTCTCACATTCATTCATCAGCTGAAATATCATTCCGGAAAGTCTGTCACTGAACTCCCAAGGATAACTTAGCTTCCCTAGTGCCTGAATCAGAGCCTAATAAATAGCATGTACTCAATAAATATTCATTGGATTAATGAGTATATGAACATATTTAGAGGGCTGAAAGAAATTAGAAGAAGCTAGAAGTTACAATGTTTCAAAGTTATCATCATAAATGTTATACTTATTTAAAGTTGTGGGATATGGGAGAGGAAGTAATCTGGTTATATAAGCATTCTGATTGTTATTATTCCACGTAAGTAAGAGTTTTCTATAAACAAATGTAAAAAGATTGTCCTATCTCCTCAGATATTTTTTAAGACTATATTTGCAATTTGAATCAAATTCAAATGTGACTTATTCTTGTTTTTGTAACTGCTAATTGGCAAGCATTGCATGGAATTGTTTGACCTGGTATTTCTTCTGTAAAGAACTGGCCATGCTCTGGTAAAAAGAGACTAGATATATGAAACAGCAGTGCTCTGCTGTATCCCCAGATTTCACTTGATGTGTACTCCACTCCTTGGCATCTATACTTGTTGTATCCTACCACAGGGTACAGTCTTCCACATTTTTCTCTCTTCCCAGCATAGCTGTACCTATGGGACAGAGACCTGACCTACCTCAGCCAAACAAGAAGAATCCATATGGATTAAGTGCTGGATGAGGAATCTGGGCATTTTAAGTCCAGGCAGTATCCCTCACCATCCAAAGGACCTCCCTCTCTGGGTCATAGCATTCTCATAGCAATAATAATAAGTGGTTTGGGCTTGATCCAAATTGTGTTCTGTACATTCCTAGGGGTTCATTGAAGGTGTTTCAGGGGCTAATACAGAAGTCAGAGAGAGAGGCAAAATAATGGGGACTCTGGGTTCACTTATTCCACTTCAACCACGGTGGTTTCACTTTTATTTGTTTGATATGCTTCTTGTTTGAAAACTATATTCACTGACATGGTGAGAGTGCACAGAAGATGTAATTTAGTCATTAAGGTAGGTAAAATTATTCTACCTACTGTTTCATGATCCAGTGTTATGGCTTTGTTATTGCTAACTGAATGAAATTGATCATGCAATAATCTGATCAATTACTGTAAGGGGCTATCTTGTTGACCTGACTGCATCTATTCATGTCGACTCAGCAGTAGCTTTAGATTAAAGATGTGAAAATTATGAACTTAGCAGTAGAAGAAGAGACTGGTTTTCCTTCTTGTGGAGATTGAGGTGGGGGTAAACAGTTCTGGACAGTACCACATGGAATTCTATTAACAAAGCCCCCTCCCTCCATAGTCCTGGAGATAGACTTTCTATAAATGATTTCCTCCTTATATAATGAAAGATAAATTGGTCCAAGTAAGAGTCACCCCCAAGTATAAATTTTATAATTTTATTATCTTTCATCCTTTCAAACCCAATCAATCTTCCACTCTAAGAATGATTAATGTTCCTAATAGGCTGATAAGAAGACATGTAGTACTTTAGAGACAGACCAGGAAAGGGGGAAATACATTGTATCTGAAATATTTGTTTTATTATCAGATATTCACTAATCTATGGTTCAAAATGTGATGGGTTCTCAGTGGAAATGATTTTGTTACTATTATTTAACAGTGACTGTGTCACATTTTCCATTTGTCCAATGGTGAGTGAGAGGTCATGTGAGTACTCACTGCTCATTCCTGCTCCACAGATGAGGAGCCAGAAGCCTAAAGAGGAACTAGTGAGTTGGCCCATGGTTACATGATAAATCAATGCAGAAGTGAAGGGTACCAACATCAAGTTTCTGCAGCCCCTCACACACATCTTCTTACTGGTTCCAATCTCCTCCTGCAAGGACATCATGCAGTACAAAGAAAGTCTTCTACTAAGCTAGTTGGAGGCCTTTAAGCAAACCCTGAACATTTACCAAAATACAATAAGAAAGGGATTGGCAGTAGTGGGGTACTGCCAGAGTGGGGGGAGCACAACATCAATAACGGTACTTGATCTCAAACCAGGCAAAGTGGGGACTAAAGGGAGACCCAAACTCTACCTATACGATGACCACTTGTATACCTAATACTCTCTCTCTCTCTCTCTCTCTCTCTCTCTCTCTCTCTCTCTCTCTCTCTCTGTCTCTCATTTACTTTCTGGTCATTGATTTGCTAAACCATGGTCTGGCCGTGTGGTCTTTGAGCCATGGCCGGGTCATGTTTTCCTAAACTTTGGTGCCCTCTCCTACATTGGAGAGGTGAATCTCCTCTCTCTCTCTCTCTCTCATTTACTTTCTAAATAAACTATATTTTCCAATCTAATAAAAAAAGAAATTCAAGCTTCTAGGTTTACTTATTCAATAAATATGAATCAAACAGCCATTTGTTTGCCAGATACATGCAAGTAAACAAATCTTCCTCTTTCAGTTTTTTTTTTTTTTTTTTGAGTTGGATTCTCACTCTTGTTGCCCAGGCTGGAGTGCAGTGGCATGCTCACAGCCACCGCAGCCTCAACCTGCTGGACTCAGGCAATCCTTCTACCTCAGCCTTCCAGGTAGCTGTAACTACAGATGTATGCCACCTCGCCCGGCTAGTTTTTGTGATTTATTGTTGAGACAAGGTCTTATCAAGTTGCCCAGGCTGGTCTCGAACCTCCAGGCTCAGGTAATCCTCTCACCTCGGCCTCCCAAAGTGCTGGGATTCAGGCTGAGTCACAGCACCTGGCCAAGTTAAGTTCTTTTAATGGATAGAAATGGAGTATCCTTGAAAGTCCACTCAGGCATTGCCCATATTCTCCTCTTCCAAGAAGACTTCCGTGACAATTGAGCAGTAGGAAATTGTTCCTGTTTCATTCTAGCTTAATCTTGAAAATTTGTTCTCTTCTTGCTGTAAGATGTGCTTTTATTCATTTGCATTTGCATAATATACATGCATTATTTCTCTGTAATGTGGACACCTGTGCAGCCAGTTAGGTAACTAAGGAAGAGATAGCTGAAAGAGGCCTTTCTCTGGAGCCATACTTACTTGGGTCTAAATCTAATATATGCATTAGTTAACTATCTATGAAACCTTGAGTACATTACTGAATCACCAGGGCTTAATCTATAAAATGAAGTCATCTACTGTGTAAGATACACTGTAAGAATTGGAGAAAATATGTAAAAAGAATACCTACACAGGTCTTGGTATATGATGTTTGCTCAATAGAAGCCAGTTGTTTTGTTGTTGTTGTTACAGCTGTTATATTCCTTAGATCAAAATTATCTTAGTTATTATAGACAAAATGAATGTGACAGCAGCCCCAAGGATGGGCCTTTGGTTCTGCTCTCCTGGTCTGAGAGAATGTTTGTATATCTAAGCTTAGATAAAGGGTAACACCATACATGAAGTTTTATTATTTTTCTTATTTCACGTCTCTCTTCTTGTTTTCCATAACTAGTGGTCATCTGTCAATTTTTTTAGTGTTTCAGGTGTTATTTTATGAAACATTTACACAGAAGAGCCAGATGTGACTGAGTACACAAATACTGGCCTTATTTTTCATCCTTAGCAAGCAGAAGCCTTTCAAACATAACTCGAAAGCTAAGAGAAGATACTTTTTGTTTTGGCACCAAGTAGTTACCCAAGAAGGACATCCCATTTAAAAAGCTATTGATCTAAGAGGGACTGGAAGTATGGCTGAATATTTTAGAATTTGTTTGTTTTCTCTGAGCTTCAAAGACTTATGGCCCAGAGCTTCCTGGGGAGGGCAGAATCACTAAATAGATAGAGTTCATGTGGCTAAGGTTCCTGGTCAGCCTCCTGAAGAAGGTTGTAATGTATAGAAAGTGTGGGTTGCTCCCCCAACTCTTTGTCTCTGAGAGTTTCTCTGTTCATCTTGAAATTGGAGCCCTGCTGGTTGACATAAAACACACCAGAGTTGCCGATCAGGCATGACAAAACTGAGCAGTTGGGCCTGGACTCTCCCAACATAAAAACCATAGTTCTCAAGGAGTTGTTAGAGCAATTGATGTGCCCCAAATCTCTTTCTAGATGTTATGTCTTGATTCTGAAAGCAATGGAAATATCCATTCCAACAATAACTACTACAAATAACACCTATTCAATGTTTACTCTGTGCCAGATCTTGTACTAAGCACTTGACCTGTAAGACCTCCATTAATGCTCACAACAATCCCATAATAGGTGCTACATTAAATATTAGATTCTATGGCTAAAAAAAGCTTGAGAACACTATGTAAAGAAAGAAAATTGAAAGGTGTTTCTTTACTGTAGGACTTCTCAAAATCTTTAATACACTAATTCATGTTATGAACTTCAAGGGGACTTCGTGTTCGCTGCTTTCTCAAGTGTATTAGAGCATGGAAACTTTTTTCCTGTCTTACTACATTTGCATTGCTATAAAAAATACCCAAGGCTGGGTAATTCATAAAGAAAGAAGTTTATCTGGCTCACAGTTCTTCAGGGTGTACTGGAAGCATGGTGTCAGCATCTGCTTCTGATGAGGGCTTCAGAAAACTTCCACTCATGTAGGAAGGTGAAGGGGAGCTAGCATGTATAGATCACATGGTGGGAAGTGAGAAAAAGAAGGAAAATGGTACCAAGCTTTTTAAAAATATCAGTTCTTGCTGGGACTAATAAAACAAGAACTCACTCATTATGTCAGGATGGCATCAAGCTACTCCTGAGGGATCCACCCCCATGATCCTAACACCTCCTACTCGTCCCCACCTCCACCACTGGGGATCAAATTTCAACATAAGATTTGGAGAGGTCAAATATTTAAACTATCATTCCCCAAGGGGCATCTGGAGAGATGAAGCACAGTATGGGACATGCTCTCCTATGGGTTTCTTGTGGAATCCATGCTTATTAACCTTGGAAATTATATTATGTTTTGTCTTTACCCTGGCCTTACCATGTTACTAAGTAATCCATACTACCTAATGCCAAAACAGTTGATAAGTTTGTGCATTTCCTGAGGAGAACTGAATCTGTATCCCTAATCCATCTAAATCCAAGCCACCATCATCCCTCATCTAGACTATTGCAGTAGCCTCATAACTGATCTTGCTGCTTCCCTTCTTATCTTCCTGTAAACTATTGTCTATGCTGCAGCCAGATTAATCCTAAAATACAAACAAACAAGCAAACAAAAACAAAACTGTATCACACTACTATTTTGTGAAAAACCTTTGAAACTTCCCATCTTACTCAGGAGAAAATTTGAACACCTTATCACATACCGTGGCATACATAGCTGTGCATGACCTGAACCCTGCCTATCTCACCATCCACTGCTCCCATCCCAGGTTCTCTTTGCTCCAGCAACACTGTCAGTTCTTCTGGTGTTTCAGACTAATTCCTCCTTAAAACATGTTCTACTTCCTGTCTGGAATGTTCTTTCACCTGTCTTTCTAATCCTATTCATCTTTCTTTTATTTGTTTAAATGATGTTTTCTCAGAGAGGTTGTTACCACCTCAAAAAACTAAAAGTGTTCAGTTTTTTAAAAATTCAATAAAGTTAAAAGTTTTTTTTTATAGTAGGGCTTCTCAGAACCTTTCATTTGTTTACATGTATTATGGACTTCAAGAGGTACACAGACTACCGTGCTTTCTTCATTCAGATTCATTATCACAATGGTTATTTGTATAATGTCTATCTCCTCACTAGATTCTGGATTCTATGAGAGCAGAAGCCATGTTTGTCTACTGATGCTACACTCCCAATTCTTAATGCAGTGCCTAGCACATGACAGAGGATCAGTAAACATTTGCTAAATTAATGAAGATATGAATGTGTTTCTTCATGCTGCTTGCCTTCCATTTTATATTGGGGCTGCCATGGAATGATTTAATATATTTGATATAAACTCTTCTAAGATTTTCAGCTCCAAATCACTTTTGGAGGGAAAACTAGAATTAAATTTAGCACTGATCGGTAAGAATTGAGGACTAAAATTCTAATTAAAATGTTATAAAATTTGAAATTAAATAAATTTTAATTTTAAAATGATTTAATATTTAATAAACTATTGTTAACATTTTGTTTAATATTCTTTAATATTTACAATGTTTTCTAACTAATGCAATTATTTAAAAGTTATTCTTATTTAAAAAAAATTTTAAATTGCTAGTTCAGTGTAAAATAGCAAAGCAAGATAATGCATCACAGCAATTGTTTTCCAACTATCCATATATATGGGCAGCCTTCCGTAAGCCATAAAGTCCAAGCCTAATGTGAGCCTGGTAGCATCTGACCTTCAGAATAGGCCCATGGATCCTGAAAAAAGGAAATACATTCATGAGTGCTGAGCCTGCAAATCCAAAAGCCATAGCATGAGTACACAGTAAATATGTGTTGGCAGGTTTTTATGTAAGACCATGGTGTTGTTATATGCATTTTTTTCATCTGATACTTCTTGTGACCTGCTGTACACATTTTCATTGCTACCAATCAGGAGTGCAAGTTTAATTGTGACCTGTGGAACAAAACAAAGGACTGCACTGTGATAATCTAAATCATGACTTGGGGTGTATTAACTGAGTTCTGAAACCAAATGAGGCACATGCTTGTCTAATTGTCTGGGTCCTCTGGGCCTTCTTGAGGGGGCTACTGCAGGTTGAGCCAGGAGGAGGACAGAACACTGGGTATAGCCTACAAGGTCACTTCTGGTAGTGGGAAGGAGCAGGCTGTCCAGTGTTAACCCTTTGACAAGGGCCACTCCTAGGTAAGTGCACACACAAAAAATGTGGGTGGAAATATGTAGACAAAAGGAAAGTTATTAATGTCAGTTACTTATTATCACACATCCAAGTGCCACAGCACTGTCAATACAGCTTGCAATGAGTCTCTGTGTCATATATTGGTTTTATTGGTAAGCAGATTTTACCAGGATATGCCAAAGGCTCATTAATAGATTACTAGCCCTAACAAGAGGAAGATTCAACCTAATGATAGAGTGTGCCTCATTAATGACCTGGAAATTAAGCAGTCTCTATCTAACTAATCAATGCTAAGTTACTGACCTTTGTGGAGGCTACAGCTCATTAGTAGAATATACACAGATGGTAATATTCTCAAAATTGTTTAAAATAGATGTGAAAAGAACTACATTAATAAGACAACCTATCCCAATTATCTATGACTTGGCTCAGTGTTCCCCTATGCTATCTGTATGTAATTTGGTATGTTTACTTACAAGAATACATTTGCCTGATAGAATCTATGGTTTTCAAATTTCTACATAGATAATGGGTTATGATCAATATTCACAATAATTTGAATTCATGAAAAAAGTCTATATGAACAGTTGACTTATAATAAGAGCTTTATTTATTCAGTAACTCATTTATCCAAAGATAATTGCCTTGAGAGAAAAATGGTTTCCAAGCCTAATGTAATAAATGTTTATTTGGAATTGTATTTAACTATTTCTTCTTTTTATTCCTTGTCAAATGCTTTCTTACATATGACTGTTAATAAATTATCCAAATATGTCCAAGGGTTCTGCTGAAGATGTTCATACTGAAATGTTCCATAAAGATGCTTGCATTTCTCTGACAGCAAGCTAGTGGTAACATCAGAGATGCATGACTATACTTCAAATAGGACAATGCATACAACAGCCAACTTACTAGCTCTATTCTTATCCCATGCATGCCAAGCTACTGCAAAAGCCCTAAGTAATAATGCATATGCAATTTAAGATTCTTGTATCGCCTTTCTTTTTGTTTTATTTGTATAAGTTTAAGGGTACACGTGCAATTTTGTTACATGCATGTATTTCCTAGTAGTGAACTCTTGGCTTTTAGTGTATCCATCACCCAAATAATGTGCATTGTAGCCTGTGTCCTTTCTTTCATTCAGCTGGTCTGTCTTCCTTAAGAGACAACTTGAAGTCTGCAAGGAGTTTTAATAACATACTCTCATATCTTTTCTTTGCTTTGCCCATCCTTTAAAATTTCCTTTTCTTGTTTATCCTCCATCTCAGAAATCCCTGGTTCTGGCATCTTCAGTGAAAACAGGCAGATGAAGTGTTTATTAATTCCTAGGACTCCCTTTGTTTTCATTTAGATAAGAGGCTCCCCAAGGACAAGACCTTTGCTTCTTGTTTGGTGAAGTGTAACATTTGCTCACAGCTCTGTTCCTGATGAACAAAATTAGAAAATATGTCTTGAAGTAGAGCCAAGCACTGACACAAAGACACCCAGTCAGGCTGCTTTCCATGCCTATTGCTTAGGAGAGTGGTGTTTAACATTAAAGTGGCCCCAGGTCATTTGTAATGGGTTAAAGCCCAGGGTTAGAGGAATTTAACAGTCTAGAGAGCAAAGTGCAAGAATGGAAATTAGCTCTTTTGCATATTTCCCTGATCAAGATAGGTAGATTGTAAGATCCACAATCTGTAAAGGTTTAGAATATTCACTAGCTTTTAATTAATAAGGCTGAAGAGTGGAATCAACCATTTTAAGAGCTTTACAATGATCTTTGTGTATCACATTTCTTAAGCAGATGCTGCCTTTTGTCTCTTCATGGCCTAGCTCCTCCCTAAAGTCTTCTTCCCCAATCCTGTCTCTGTTAGTTTTTTCTTCTCTGTTGTCCTCTACCACTTCCATACAGATTAATCTCTGGGACTTCTTTAAAGCTCTACCATGTTGGAAGTTCAATGTCACCTCACAAACAGTCTCATTTATACCTCAGGACATATGGTCATTTTGGTTAAACTCCAAGGGCCTTAGTCTATTTATTTGTTGGAATTTTGCTAGCTTATTATTAAATGACAGACAAGACAAATGAATACAACCTCTGGGTAAATTTACAAATTTTAGTGACATTTCTCTCCATTAAGTTTTGACCTTAATAAGACAGCAGGGACCTTCATATAATAAAGTAGTTCATGCATTTTGTTTTAGCTTTATAGACAGAGGAACACCAGAAGCGTTTTCTCTTAAAAACAAAATGAGTTGTAAACATCTGTACTGAGTCTCTAGAAAGAAATTAGTTTTTCCAGTGAGAGCTGAAACAAGGACACTACTTCTATGTTCTGAGACCCTGAATTCTGTCCCAAAATAGATACGATTGGATCTTGGCCATTAACTTTTTGATTTTTCAGTGGTGATCTGTTTTGAGTCACCTAAGTCTAATGGTAATGATACACTGAGGAGCCAGAAGTAGTCATACAGACAGAACAAGAATCTGAACAGTTAGGTCTTCCCAAGTACTAGATGGCCCCATTTTACAGAAAAGGAAACCAATGCCTAGTTAGGCAAAACAGCTGGGCCAGGGCCACAAGTTAGTAGTGGGAACTTGCTGTCTTGTTTGTGTGTTACTGGTTAGCACATTACGGTCCTGAAGATCTGTTAATATTATCTAATCTCTTGCCTTAGGGGAAGTCTCTTAAATGAGTAATTTCTCAGTTTTTGTTTTATAAAGATGGGGCAAATGACAATATAGGTTATTCACTAATTCATTCACCAAAAATAGTCTAAGCACTAAAAAGACAGACATAAACAAGATGTAGTTCATATTTGTAGATGTGCACCATCTTTTTCTATAGGAAAGATACGCACAAAAATTATAATACAATTTAGTTTACACTATTATAGACTTTAGAACAAAGTACTGTGGGACGGTTGTATTTTTAACAGTAGAGGCAGTCTTTGCCATACTTTTTCTGAGCCCATTGAAGAAATATGTAGGGACCATATGCATTTGTATATGCTAAAACTTTGAAAATTGCATATAAACATGCAGTTTTAAAAATATTTCTATTTCATTATTCAGTGTCAAGCATGCAGTGTGTCCCTACCATTGTACATGTGATAGGAAACAACTTGACCATTCAAATAATTGGCAATACCCTTCTTAATATCTCATTCTTCTATCTGTGCCTTTCCTCATTCTGTCACTCCTGCTTAGAACCTTCTATCTCTGTCTATCCATATCAGATTTATTTTTGAAGGCTCTACTTGGGTCAATGGATTTGCATTTAGGCTCTCTATAGAGGATCTTAAATGCGCATAAGACATTACATTTTTTGCATTAACTAACTCTTATTTTAAAATCACTCATCAAGTACTGGCCATTACTCGGGAGTTTGCTGCATGATGGGTCACCTTCATTGAAAACCATTTGTAGAAACATGGTGATAACTTGGTTGGACTAAAGCACACAGATGTGTGAGCTGTTCTTTAATCATAGATTTAAATTTCCTATTTTCAGATAATTCACTTTGGTTATGAGATACACCTTATAGCAGAAATGAACCCCAGTTCAAAAAGAAAATTTTATTTTTTGAAGATGTTAACTAAGCCATAAAACATTCAGCCATCTAGTTTTTAGGGCTGAAATTTAGAAGCCTTTTTCCTGATTTAGTCCTGCCTTTATAATACAGCTCACCCAATATTAGAGCAGTCTCCATATGTCCCAATTAAGTAGCCAAAGCTTAGCTTCTGTGGGTTGATTCTGTAATGCAGACAGTAATGGCTCATAATGATTCTGAAAGAACTGTCTAGTCAATCTTGCCAAAACTTAAATTGCCTTTCATTTTTAATATCCCCAACTGTTCTCATCCTGTTGGGGATAGTAAATGAATTTGCATTTTGGTGGAACCACATATGCAGCTCTGTGGAAAACATGGTACTTCTCTCTGTGGTTTTATAGACCCTGTTTAGCCAAACCACACATATTAAGGGCATATCTGCACACACACACACTTGCCAGGCCCTGTGATTCTTACAAGGTTTTACATTGCTCCTCAGAATTTTTCAATAAACAATTGGTAAAATACTTCTGTTCTCCCCTCCTTATTTGGGAACAGAATTCATACCAGGCCTTTGATCTCTTTAGACTATGATTAACACTTGTGGGCTTAGAGCCACTCCCACCCCCACCCAACAGGCAGTATAAAATGGGCATATGGCCAGTAGCCTAACTATTCACTAGTCCTGTTTGCTAGTGCCACTAAGAATGATTAAGTGTTCTGACTTGGAATTTAAGTATTTTGATATTCCAGACTATTCTGTAGCATCTATTCTAGTTGATGCCACTGCTTACCTTTCTGTAACTAAAGTATATTTGTGTTCACTTCGGATCATACACCAGAGAACTATGAGGATGAGAGGGAGATCTTGACTGTCCAGGGATGAGAGGGAATAATTAATGCGGTAAAGACCCTGAGAAGGTGGAAGAGATAAAGAGTAGGGGTAACAGGAGTAGAGAATAGGGAGAAAGAAAAAGTTGCAGGCACAGACAAGGTCAGTTAGCTTTGTTGACTAGAAGTTGAGGTGGCTTCCATTTTGTAAATTAAGTTGGATATAGGGTAAATCAACTGAGGGGGAAAGGGGAAGTGTTAGAATAAAGCTTGAAAAAAGTGGCTAAAATTTTTGAATAGACCCTACTTTACACAGCCACTTTCTCCAAACTAATTGTCTCTATCAGCAGGGGCTAAACCAGCTACCCTGAAATGATTCTGTCACCATATTAAGAATCTTGAAAGCTTCATCAGTAAACTGCTTTAATAGTGGGTCTCTGCAGCCCTGATCCCACAACAATATAAGTTGGTGCCATTACAGACTGATAATGTCCAGCCTCAGTTGGGCTCTCATTGTCACTCAGCAAATCATTGATGTGTCTTGGTCTGCTACTTCTGCACTTACAGATCACTTCTGCTTCCAGGAAGTACGTTAAGTGGTAATACTTGTGCTGGAAAATCTGCAGTGAGATGGTTCCTTTGCTTGGAAGGCATGACAAGGACCTAGTTTATGTGACCATCACCTAATCTTTCATGCCAATTGACAAAAAAAAATGTGCAAGTTTTTCTGGGCTTCCTGGAGCTTGGGAAGGAAGATAATCTTGAACCCCATGTGATGAAGTCCTCTATTTTCTTGAGTTAAATCAACTAAGATGCAAAGCAGAAAATATAATTTCTCTCTAAAATTATATTGCCCTTTAGAATGTGTGTGTGTGTGTGTGTGTGTGTGTGTGTGTGTGTGTGTGTGTGTGTGTGTGTTTCCTCATCATTCCTATGAGTGCCATAGCTGAGGAATGAGAATCTTCTATCATAAAATGAACTATTTATGTATGGCTAATGGTCTATATGAAATGAATGTACGTAAGACTAAGAAAAGACTTTGAGATGAAATATTGGTGGACTTTGGGACCAGCAGACTTGTGATGGATCCAGTGGGTGGTCTAGCATCAGAACCATGGTTTGGGTAGAAGCCAGGTAGTCCAGGTAGCTATATCAGGTCAGATGAAACTCACTTTTCAGAATAAGGGAATAATATTGAGTTGAAATATTTGAAGGGCAGACATAATAATAATTAGGAATTACTGTGTTTTGGGCACTGTTCTCAGTACCTTATCTGTAAAATTTTAATTCATTCAACCCTTACTGTAGCCCTGTGAAGTAGGTACTGCTTTTATTCACTGAAGAGCAGGGAGTTTAAGTAACCCACCCAGGGTTACACAGTTAATTAACAGTAAAGCTAGATTTCAAGACCAAACATGTAATTGTGAAGAAAGTAAATAAGCTATCATTTCTGTTTTTAAAACAAAGAGACTTGCTGGGCTCAGTGGCTCAGCCTGTAACCCCAGCACTTTGGGAGGCCGAGGCGAGTGGATTGCCTGAGCCTGCAGATTTGAGACCAGCCTGGGCAACTTGGTGAGACTTTGCCTCCACAATAAAAAAAGAAAAATTAGCCAGACATGATAGCATGTGCCTGTAGTTCCAGCTACTCGGAAGGCTGAGGCAGAAGGATCTCCAGAGCCCATCAGGTCAACACTGGGGTGGCCATGAGTGTGCCACAGGACTCTAGCCTGGGTGACAGAGTGAAACTTTACCTCAAAAAAAAAAAAAAGAGAGAGACTTTGCCCTCCAAGCAAATGAGCAAATGAATCATTTCTTGGAACTAACTTGTTCAAGAACCCAGATGTTCTGTCTCTAAGGTGTTGTTTCGTTACTACACCCTTGGTACTGAAAGTATCAGCAGCATTGGCATCACGTGGAAGATTATTAGAAATACAGGCTCTCAGGACACTTCCCGGACCTGCTGATTCCAAATCTGCACACAGTGACTTGAATATACCTTAAAGTTTGAGAAACAATGGGTTTTACTTCATTGTCAGCAGTTTGTGGGCCAGATAGGTACAAGTACCATTAGTCAAATGTAGAAACGACATCAAGATTATCTATCTAAGATAGGGTAAGGATTAAGATGAGGTAGGGATGTTCAAATAGCAGAAAACCCGAATTTGACTGGTTGACCAGCCAGCACTGGAGAGGTTAGAGTTCAGAGGTAAGGAAATAGGATTCTACAGGAACTCAAGTTCTATGCGTTAGTCTCATCTCAGAAGAGATCAGGAGGAATTGAGGTACATTGGCATGCAGGAGCAGCAGCTAGTCCTCCTAGAATGCCTAATATTTATTTGCCAAAGTGCAGAGCTGGTTCTGAAGTAAGTTTAACTTTTGCAGTGGTTCCAGCAGGGAGAGTCAAGGGATATATTTGGCACACACTCCAGTGGTCCTTTCAGTTTCTCTGTTCTGGGGGAGAATGGATTTCATTGCTTTAAGTAAACTTGATACATGGATATCTGAATTTATAAGACAGTGAAATTTATAGGTGTGAAAATCTAGATTTATTGACTCTGTAACTAAATTATTTGTTGTATTAGCGGGCACGTCATATGTTGCTTTTTAATAATGAGCCTCCCTAACACATTTAAGATAGAATTCAATTTTCGGCACCATTAAAAAAGCAACCTAATAGGAACATATACAATACAAGTGAAGTGCCCTGCTTGAGCCAGAATCATTTACCTAAGCAACTATGTAAAATGATCTGAATGTTTCCTGAATTCAGGACAAATGCAATTTTGATATATGCAAAAGAGACAAAAGAGGTGCTTTGTGGAGAAAATACTGCTTTTGACTTTAGGCCTTCTTAGGTTCTGTTTCACAGTTTTTATTCTTCATGATTCGTTGAACTAAACTTGTGACTTAAAGTGGATCACTGAACTGAGATTTATTGCAATTTGAAGAAGGAAAAAGTGAAATAAGAAGGCAGTTTTGTTATTTTTGTACAAGACCTCCTAAACAATGTTTCACAAAACACATGGCATCAATTACCTCCATGGCTTTATACATGCATCTACCCATCCATCCACTCATTCATCCATTCAGCCAATGTTGTTAGTAGTCACTGTGTTAGGGTTGGGGATGTGGCGCTGGACAAGATAGATACAGTTTTTGCTCTTTTGGAGTTTATAGTTGAGTATGAGATGCTGCCAGGTAAACTAGGCAGTTCTCAGTAGAGTGTGATTAACAGTTAGGATGAGTGAACTCTCAGATGTCATGGGAGCATGAAAAAGTTCTCTATGACCCAAACAAGCTACAATACATAGACAGAAATTACATTAACTATTATTGTTGCATTGAAAGTTGCTCCAAAAATTAGTGTTTTAAACAATATGCATTTGTTATTCTATAATTTCTGTAGGTCAGGCACCTGGTCATGATTTAACTGGGTCCTCTGCTTCAAGATTTCTCATTGGTTGAAATCCAGATATTGACCAGAGCTTCAGTCATTTCAAAGTTTAACTGGAAAAGATCTACTTCTAAGCTCACTTGCATGATTGTTGGTAGGATTTGGTTTCTTGTGGTTTGTTGAACTGTGGACATCAGTTCCTTTCTGGCTGTTGGTCAGAGACTAACCTCAATTACTTGCTACAGGGGCCTTTCCACTGGGCAGCTTACAATATGGCAGCTGGCTTCATCAAAGCCAGAAAGTAAGAGAGAAAGGGAATTCCAGCAAGACAGAAGTCATAGTCTTTTGTAAACTAATCTCAGAAGTGACATCAATTTTGCTGTATATTGCTCCTTAGGGACAAGTCAGTAGGCCCAGCTATACTCAGAGGCAGCAACCCACACCCAAAGAGAAAAGGATTATGGAAGGATGTGAATATCAGGAAGTAGGAATCATTGGTAACCATTTTAGAAGCTGTCTACCACAGAAATGTTCTTTGTAGAGATGTGAGTTGCAGCTGCTTAATGACTGTTGCACTATTCTTGGACTCATTATTTTTTTTTAAGCAGAATTTATTAAGAGGACAGAAAAGCTCCCACAGCAGGAGGGTACCTGAGAAGTTTGCCCTCTTGGACTCATTCTTACTCAGAGTTTGACACCCAGCTCCCCTGCCTTTAGTTCATGGTATGTTATTGTAGGATTATCTGGATAGGTAAGAAAACTACTCTAGTTATTAACTCCCCTCTCTCTTTTATCATTGCAATTGTACTTGTAATGACTGTGAGAGTCACAAAGAAGCTTTCAGAAAGCAAGGATATTTGAGCAAGTACAAACTTAGTGCCAGCTTTCATGGCATCTGTCTAAGATTTCCTGTAGGCCTCCCAGACACTTTTTAAAAATTAGATTCTTTTGGTTGCAGCAGCTTATTCAAGTTACTTTTAGTAATGGATAATTTAGAAAAATATATTTCTCCATTGGGATCCAGAAAAAACTTGAAAACCAGCTCTCAGAAAGAGAGGTATATTAGTTAGGGCAAGGGCTATACCACTATAAAGGGCTCAAAATAGGATGCCTTAAGTAGGATGAATCTATTTCTCTCACTCTTGCCTTCTCTTCTTCCTCCTTCCCTTTTCTGCCTTGCTCTTTCCTGTCTCTCATTACAATACAGCTGGCCTAGGTTGGTAAGGTAGTTGTACTCCATGGAAGGTTTGAAGATCCAGGTACTATCCACTGTTTTGCCATCATTTAGACCACAGATTGATAAATTATGGCTGGTGGGCCCAATCTGGCCTGCTGCCTGCTTTTGTAGATAAAGTCTTATTGGTATACAACCACAGCCATTTGTTTGCATATTATCTGTGTCTACTTTAGCATGACAACAGCAGAGCTGAGTAGTTTTGACAGAGACCTTACTATCTGGCCTTTTATAGAAAAATGTTTTATAACATGGTCCTTGTGCACATGGTTGCTACTAGGTTTTCATTCCAGATTATGGGAAGAGGAAAGAGCAAGAGTTCAGAGTGAAGGATTTTATTTCTAGAAAGTGATGAAGTTGTATACATCAGTTTTTCTCACATGCTATTGGTGGGAACTTAGTTACATGGCCATACCTGTCTGTAAGGGTGACTGGGAAATGTAGTCCCTACTGGTGGCTTTGTGTTCAGATGTACTTTGTGTTCAGATGCAAGAGGATAATGGATGCTGGTGTGCCAGTATTCCTAATTTTTTGTTGAATAGTTGAAAGCACAGAGAGGTGAATTTACTTCCTTAAGGCCACAGAGTGAGTAAAAACTACTTTCTGACATTAGCATAAAATACAACAGAGCTGAGCTGCTAAAAGAACAAAAGCAGTAGTGGGCTTCACAGAGATTGGAACTAGAAGAACATTAAGAATCTAAGACAGCCTCAGAAACCTGAACATCAGAATAAATGATTTTCACAGGATCTACTTTCTTTCTCTCCTCCTAAAAACTGGCTTTCTAATCTTGTATTTGGTATAGCTTTTCTGTTTCCCATTTTCTGCTTACTTATGTGTTTTTTCCCTATTTTGTCTTGACCATGACTTCCTCATGACTCTAGTTTTGCTGCATGGCATTTCTTGATAGATCTTTTCAGTCTCATTTCTCAAGGTTCTCTTTGCTCATTGCCTTGTTTTCACAGTATTGCCCTGTTCACATTTGCAAAAGGGAGAATGAAGTCAGTTTAGATAGTTTGTTTTTAGAGTTTCTGGCCACTTTTGCAATGGTTTACTGGGAGGAGGAATTACCCTTGTTTGTGGCATCAGTGACTATGTAGGGTGGTGTCACTTGGTGTAAAATATGGCTTTCTAGGGCTTTTTTGTGAACAAGGGAGGGCAGATAGGCAGTTGACAGGTTTGCTATAACATCGTAGTCATAACTGTAGCTTAATATCTAATTCTGCCCCAGGCCATTGGGTGAATCTTTTTATCTGTCATAACCAAAGCTTGTCTGTCTGTTCTTGTTTGTGAATAAGCCAAGTATCACCAATTCTTGGTTTTATATATTTAAAAATATCTTTGAAGTATGAAGATTCCACTAGTGTAGATAGCAGCTGGCAGGTACAATTCATTAATAAATGTGAACCTATTGATAGAATTAGCAGTAATAGAGGGACGGAGTTACAGCTATGCCTTTCTTAGAAGTTGGAGAAAGTGGGATTTATAACTTCTCATTTTATTGTGTTTATCTTATCTCTTCCCACAGCATGAATTTTTTCCTCAAAGCTCTCCTCCACTGTAGGAACAAAGACTTACTGTGAGCCAGGCACTATGCTGAATGTTCTGCAAACACACATTTAATTGCTACACCAGTGCAGCAAAGTAGGTACCAATATTAGCCCCATTTTACATTTGAGGAAAGTGAGGCACAGAAAAGTCAAGGGACTTTCTATAAGTCATTTAGCTAGTAAGTGGCAAAGCCAGGATTCAAGCTCAGGTGGTTTGAGTGCAGAAGCAGGTACTTCACTGCCATAGTTCATAAAGAATTTGAGTATACCATATCCAAGGATCTCAAGTGACAGAGGTTGTAATCTATTTTCTATGCCTTTTCTCCTTGTGGACTACTTTCAAAAATGCTCCAAGAGCTGTTTTTACCAGCTATGTACTGATGTCTCTAGAAAAACTATCGGAGTTCATCAAGAAAACTAAGCATGTTACAGAATATTTAGTGATACGTATTTATGATAGATGTTAAATCTTCCTATGAAGCCATGAAGGAGTGTTGACTAAATGAATGTGCTTCCAGAGTTGTCTAAATAAGTATTTACTATCTACCATAAAGAGCTCACACTGTCTTCGTGTGGGGGTATTGTCCAGATATGGACTGTGTCCCCCTATACCTGACTTCTTTCTGGCACTTTCCTCAGGAAGCGGCCTCTGAAGGGTATGCATATTCCCGGTAATGAGTCACAGGATGCAAGTGATCAGTTGCCACTCTTTTTTTTTTTTTTTTTCCAATAATTCTTCCCTTTTTCTGTTAATTTTTTTTATTTTAAAGATGTGGGGTACAATTCAGGGTTAGGTATACAAATGTTCATTATGCAGGTACCCTTGTTGATGAGGTGTGCTCCCCCCTCCACTAGCAGATTCCCACTACTGCCAATTCCACCTCCCCAACCCCCAGCAGTTTCTCACTACTGCCAACCCTTTTCTTATAGTATTATGATAATTGTTCAAGATCCACTTATGAGTGAGAACATGTGGTGGTTCAGTTCTTTGTTTCTGTGATAGATTACTCAGTATTATAGACTCTAAGTTCACCCAGCTTGCTGTAAAGTTCATGATTTTGTCCTTCTTTATAACTGTGTAGTATTCCATCATGCATATGTATCACGTTTTTTTATTTCGTCCTCTTTTAATGAACAGCACGGTTGGTGCCATGGTCTTGCTATTGTGAACAATGCTGCAATAAACATGCATGTGTAGGTATCTTTTTCATAGAGTGATTTGAGTTCCTCCAGGTATATTCCCAGTAGGGGGATTGCGGGGTCATATGGAAGGTCGATTTTTAGATCTTTTAGGAATCGCCACAATGTTTTCCACAGAGGTTGTAATAGTTTACACTACCACCAACAGTATTGAAGTGTTCCCTTTTACCACATCCTCTCCAGCATCTGTTGTTTTTAGAGTCATCGATGATGGCTATCCTGACTGCAGTTAGGTGGTATCTCAGTGTGGTTTTAATTTGCATTTCTTTGATGACTAGTGAGGTTGAGCATTTTTTAATGTATCTGTTGGCTACTCGTATATCTTCTTTTGAGAAGTGTCTATTCATATCTTTTGCCCACTTTGTAATGGGGTTGTTTGTTTTTGTCTTTTCAGCACATTTGAGTTTCTTGTAGATCCTAGATGTTAGGCCTTTGTCAGACATACAGTTGGCAAATATTTTTTCCCAGTCTGTGGGCTGTCTCCCTGCTCTCTT
>CAUYQG010120704.1:0-29952 GCA_963574415.1 Tarsius wallacei | reverse complement strand
GTTTTCCATCTAGCCCTGCACCCATAAAATGTATCTTATGTTGCCAGCCAGACGCCTATGTATCTCTTTTTCCAGACACAACAAGGTTGACCTTTTGCTACTCAGTTCCCCCACTGCTGACTCTAAGCCATTCGTGTTTTTCAATCCAAGAACAAGAACTAGACAGCAGTTACTACCTCAACCACAGATGGAGTTTTTCTTAAGCATTTGTGAACATCCTGTTTTCCTCCTTAACTTTCTTATATCTATTTACTATTATAGCTATTCACTATTATAGGCCTATAATATCCTTACCCAGTAAAGCTAACCCTAAGTCTTACTTAATTTACTTGCTACTATATATTTATTTCTGTTAACCTTATTTCTATCCCTATGTTCCTATATTTTCTTGACTAATACTATTATATATCTCTTATCTTACTATGTTACCTTATCTTGCTATCTTACTATTAATATTCTAACCTCTAGCCTTACAATATCTTAATCTACTTGTTGTCTCAATCAGTTGTTTTCCACCAGCTCTCAGCTGGGGGCCTGTTGTTTATGAGAAAGAGGTCGACTCAGCAGGAGACCTGTTGTTTATGAGAGGTCGGCTCATTTTCCTTGGCCTCCTGCTGTTACTGAAAAACATCTTTACACACGCTAAGAGGCACCCTTTTTGCTACCATCTCACCTCCATTATGCTTATGTATAATTTCTTGCTATCAAATGCCATTGTTCATCTGCACATCTATTATCTCATTTAAAGAGGGAACATTCTCAAGCCTAGGCACGCAATCCTTCAAAGTCAGGGAAGGTCCATTGACAGGATCCATGGGGCTTTGCCTTCGTCATGGCTGCATTTGGCTGGGGCCTTGCTCCCAGCCGGCATTTTTCCTGTTTTCAGGTCCCTTCTACCTTACTTTTACTAATGATTGCGGCTCCCGGCAGTCCCATAAACCAGAAAGATATACCTTAGAAAGCCAGATGACCTTCTCCAAGTTTCTGCATGTATCTTTTCCCTTGGCCTGAGGCATTAATCCAGGTATAAGAGGATAATCTAGGATAATGCTATCACACATAACAACACTGACCAATGAGTTAGGTTGACCTGAATGCCTTCTAGGGCTGAGGTGGTTTCACTCGTCATTCAGCTAAAGTCAGAAATAAATTTTTAAGACAATTTCTTATTGAATAATTTTCATTTGGAGGGACAACTATCCACTTGGTGTGCATAAATAATAAGTTAGCTATTCTCTTGGGAAGCTATTTTGGGTAATCAAAGGTAACCTCTTTTGGGAGATATTATCAGAAGGCTACATCATCTATCTTTGTTTTCTTAAATATCTGAATTTTTTTATGACTACCATTAAGATATGAATTACTGAATGCTCAAGAGGGAGCCAAATTAATGACTGGTTTTCCACACAAGTATTTGTGGAGATCACTAGAAGAGATTTGTGTCATTTTGGGACACAAGTGAACACTATTTCTACCTATTCTTCCATATAGCTTGTAGATATTAAGGTTTACTTCAGTTCAAATAACTTAGTCAGTTCCTCTTTTTGAAGGTGTTCTATAAAGGTACTCAATAATGTCTAATCAATTTGTACAAACCATTAATTGGGAGGAATTTTTCCATACCACAAAGAAATGAAACAACATTTATGAAAATGTGGATAGGGAAGACATACAGAATTATTGACAAGTGTTTAGTCTGGGAAATGTTGGAGTTTGATAGATTTATTGGTAAAGTTGAAAGGAATGGCAATAAATCCTGATTATGACCATTGGACAGAGGTAGAAAGTTCAGCAGTCAGTTAAATTTAAAATGTTTTAACAGTATGTGAGAACAGTAACAGTAGATTTTTCTTCGGGAGAAAGGCTTTAGGGATGATCTTGAAAGATAGCTAATGTCTTTCTTCCTTACATCCCAAATTCTAAGCTAGCAGCATTTTTAACTCTACACTTCTAAAGCTTCGGTGCTTACTACTCTAGTAGCTATAATTTCACCTTCTCCCACCAGTTATTCACTATTCTTTCCCATACTTTTCATCTAGAAGGGTCATAAGCAAGAGAACAAGGACACATTTATAAATAAACTCATGGAGATTTCAGCTAGCATTATGTTAATTTAGCAGAAGGATACAGGTGAACAAACCCATATTAAATTTGAAACTCTAAGAATTTATTTTGGCCAGACTGGAATATGTAGCAACAAGGCTAACCTGGAACTGCTATTCAAAGAAATAATAAAGAGTCATGACCAGGAATAGTCAAGATGGAATCCTGAATTTTTGAAATGAGTCTGCATAGCTTCACTTTTTTTCTTTTCTTTTTTTTTGGGGGGGGGTCTACATCATTACTCAAAAACATTCAAGAGTGGATGATTTTTTGTAGGACAGTTGCTTTCAATGACCAAATTGCTTCATTTAGGTATGTAGTTCAAGAGGAGGTAAAGGGGAGTCAAGAGTCTGATGTTGTTAGTTTTCCAGTGTCAGGCAAAGAGAGGAAAGATAATGTCTTCCTCACTGCAAGATCATGGGTCAACTTTTCTCAGAAGTCACAAGCTCATGTTTGTCTTTGAATAAAAAGCATGGTATTGGCATAACCTTGTGTGGCATCTGTTATAGCAGATGTGTCACCATCTCTAGTATGATGATTAATCTGGGGAACAATGTTAGTGATGTGAGAGCTGAAAACTCAATCAGCAGCTTGACTCTATTTGACCTCATCATACAATAATGCCTTTATAATGAATATTAGAATAAGAACAAATATAAGTGGCTCCATAAATTCACAAAAAAATTAATGGATATTCAATATTTTTCTGGATGTTGAAAAATGTGCAATCAGAAACATTGGTAGCAGAAGTATAAATTGATTTAATTTTTGAAAAGTCAGTTTTGCAATTTGAATCAAAGTTTGATAAGAATAAAAAGTGTACTCATAATTCATATTTTAGAGATTGATAATTTGCTGAAAAAAGTCATTTGATAAAAGATGTATGTATTAAGAATGCTTGTCAAAACTTTATAATAGTGTAAATTGGAAAACAACCTAATTCTCCATCCAATGGGGACTTATGTAAGCCTTAGGTTATAGCTATACAATGGAACATCTTTAACACACAAAAATTATATATATATATAATATATACATATTATATGTAATATATGTATATAATATATTACATATATTATATATATATAATGCACACTAAAATTAATATGAAATACACACATTAAAATTAATATGGAATCTCATATATGACAGCAGATTATGATCCATAATACATAGTGTAGTAAATAAGAATATGGTAAGAATGTAATATGGAGAGGGCTTATGAGGGAAAAAGACAGTACCCTTAGACACAATTCTCTGTGAGCCTCAGGAAGCTTCTATTCATGGCAGAAGGCAAGGAGAGCTTGCATGTCACATGGTGAGGGGGGAGTATGAGAGAGAAGGAAGTGCCAAACTCTTTTATTTTATTTTATTTTGTTTTATTTATTTATTTATTTTTGAGTTGGAGTCTCACTCTGTTGCCCAGACTGGAGTGCAGTGGCCGCTCCCGGCTACCGCAGCCTCGACCTGCTGGGCTCCAGTGATCCTTCCGCCTCAGCCTTCCAAGTAGCAGGAACTACAGGCGCGAGCTACCACACCCAGCTAATTTTTGATTTATTGTAGAGATGAGGTCTCTCCAAGTTGCCCAGGCGGGTCTCGAACCCGTGGGCTCAGGCAATCCACTCACCTCAGCCTCCCAAGGCACAGGATTACAGGCTGAGCCACCGAGCCTGGCCAGTGCCAAACTCTTTTAAACAACCTAATAGAACAAGAACTTGCTCATTACAGGAAGAAGGACACTAAGACATTATGAGAGATCTGCCCCTGTGATCCAGTCACCTCCCATAATTTCCTACCTCCAACATTAGGGATTACATTTTATCATGAGAGTTGGAGATTTCTATGTTCTATATCAACATAAAAATTGCAACCATTTTCCATTAAATCTTACAAATCTACATTTCTGGCTTCGGTCGTTCTGTCTTCCTGTGTGTACATCAACCAGTAACAACAAAATTCTTGAAAATCTTAGAGGATACATATATGTATAGTAGGATTTTCTATGCTGTTTATGCATTTTTTTCTAAATTGTTAATGTTCAGCATATAAGTTTCATCATCAGAAATCAAGCAATAACTTCATAAAACAGTAATTTACTGTTATAATTTAGATATATTATGTCTCAAGATCCCCATATATTAGTAATCCTTCAAACATTGTCTTCATTATCAAAGAAAGCAGCTAAAAATGTACATTTTATAGAGGTGTTCATATAAATCAGTAAATCAACAAATATTTTAATAGTAGACAGCACTGGTTACAGATGTCAAAGTGTTCCCAAAGGAATGCAACTTGTTATTCTGTCCTGGAAAATTCTACAAGTTAAGTGGAAATTCAAGGCAATTATGCATATTCGCATAACTAACAGTAAACAGAAACAGCTACAAAAAGTGTGGTACAAAGAATTGCATTATGCAATGCAAAAGCACCTTATTTTCTGAGTCAGTGTTTCTTGGAGTCATTTTGAGTCATAGCTTATAGCCTATTTCCTACTTTTCCCTTGACCCACTGATTTCACACTTAGCTTCCAAGTTTTACATTTTGTTGTTCTCTCTCTTACTTTGCCAAGCTACTCTGATTTCAAGCTGTCCATATCACATATCTTTCTTATAAAGTGTAGTTTATTGGTATAGACTGTCTACATCCATTACCCTGAAAAATTTTTACTGTATCTTCTTGTCTCCCAGGACTAATTATTTCCATGCCTTCTTGGTCTGACCTAACCTTTAAACTCTGGGTAGATTTAGCTATACTGTCTCAATGTGGAATGTGTTAGTGAGGAAAAAGAGAACTCAAATAAAGGAATAACAGATGAGTTAAGCTTTGAAGAATGGGAAGAATTCAGAGGAGGATACACACTTTAAGTAGATTTATTTTCTCTATAACTCACCATTTTTATCATTGAAATTCGCATATGTAAAATCATTCTCTTTGTACTTCAGAGCACTCACAATTATTGATTTCGTTCTTATCAAGAATTAGAAATGTGATACAAATCTACCCACTTTTGATACCATTCAAGTTTTAATTCAGTGTTTTTAACAATGACAATTAGAAATCATCAAGCTTGTCCATTGATTGGCATAACTGAAACGCTGATTCAGTTATGGATTAAATTTTTTTTTCAAGTGCCGGCAAGACATCATGTATCTTTATTGTTTTATGTAGAAAGATATTGCTTTTCAGAAACATTTACCATGTTTACATTGATGACTAAATAACAAACAACTCTTCAATATTCTAACAAAACACATTCACTATTTTTAGTCAAATAATCCTTCTCTGTTTCCTCACATGATTAGCACTTTTGTAAGTTTAAAAGAAGCCATATTGTTTATGGCAAAGACATATTTAAATTATTTAACTAATCTGGGAAAGAGTGAGATGAATTCTTCTAGGGGTTGAAAAGGGAAAGCAAAGGGAAGTGAAATTAGAAATATGGAAGTAGCAGAATTGTTTGCAAGGCATCTATGAGCAAAGATTTTTAAAACATCCAAACAAAGAAATCTGGACAATGAAATCAAACTATCTACAAATAGAGGACTAGCACCATGAGTTCAGGGAATTCAATTGTGCTCCCATTGAAGTTATCCAGAGTGAAGCTGCAGTAAAGCTAATGTTACTTAAATTCATGAGGATGGATGAGAATAATATTGCTGTGTTGCATTTACACAGTGATAAATAGTTTGTCTTGATGATGCTACATCAAGAGCAAAACAACAAACATAAGGTGAGGGAAAAGGATATCTCATTCCTGAATATGCAATCTTTTCTTCTTGCCCAAAGACCAAGAAAAGAATTTGTAAGGACAAGTGTTATCTCAGTGAAAAATCATTTTTGTTGTTATTGTACCTGAAAGAAAAAGAAAAAGAAAAAAAAAAAGCTAATTTGTTTTCTTGCTTATCTTCATTTTGTAAAACTATCCGTAGATTTATATCTTTTTGTGAGGCATTTCCAGTATGATAATTGTTTGCTGAATAATATAAAAATAAAGGGAAACAATCCTAAATTACTTAAGAAAAACAAATGATTTAAACTTAGTCGTATTTTTAATCATGTTGGTAACCAAAATTTAGATTAAGTATATAGAAAAACACTTCAGAAAATATGGAAGAAACTTTGCAAATCATAGATGTCAAAATGGAAAAATAAAAGTACCAACTTTACAAAAATGAAAGGGAAAAAAGAAAGAGAAACATAGACTTTCAAAATATAGTTCTTTAGTAAACCCTATATAGCTGATATTTAAAGGTTTTTGTCTCTTTGGTGATTTTGTGTTGGTTATAGCTTACTTAGTTACTTAAGTGTTTTATTGCAGCATCTATTTCCTCTCTTTTAGCAAAAATACCTATATCCTGTGTGTTTTCTAGAAACTCAGTTCCACTGAAGCTCAGGCATGTAGCAAATGTACTAATCAGTCAACATACTCCATCACTGTCACAGAGATTGGTACAAGGATGAGGAGATGATTCAAGACAGATCAAGGAAGGTAAAGGAGACTGAATTTTGAAATTGTTTGTGTCTTATTGATTAGCTGTAAGTCGCTGAGGCTACCATGCAAAGCTTAAGAGAGGCAGCAACCTAATGGAAGGAAGCCAAGAACTGTATCTGGAGACATTGATTGGACCCTGCTTGCCCATTTCTGAAATAAGAACCATTGCTTAACTTTTTCTGCAAGCCAATAGATTATATTTTTGCTTAAGCCATTGAAATAAATGTTGTGAGGCAGAATTGTGTGATTAATGTCATCAGTAATATAGTTCTCCTTAATTAAAAAATCATCATTGTGAAAAAAATCATCGTTGTGAAGTTATTTTAAAGCTAAACAAAACCCAAATAAAATTAAATATTTTAAATTAACTAAAATAAAGTGAACTGGCAATTTAGACCATTATATTGATTATCCTGACCACAATGCGACTAAAAAATTTATAAATATATATGCCATTTAAAAATTTTATATAGCATATAAAAATTTTATATAGGATATATATGTGTATTTAGTCCCCACTTTCCCCATATGTTAAATATTGTTAAAAACAATGTTTGCATTATAAAATTCTTATATAAATCATAATTTTGACTTCCTAAACAGTGATAGACATTAATTCTCCAATTAATTTCACAGTCCAGAGCATTAGCTGAAAATTCAGTTGCTGGTATGATGCACTTAAGATCTTCCATGAAGTGTCAGGAAACCATATGTTTTAGTTTTGAGAGTTTTAGAAAAATGCAGACATCAGTACAGGTAAGAGACACTATCTACTGAGTTTTATAAAGCAAGTCATTAAAATCCTAGTCGGGAAGATGCAATGAAAGCAGAGTTTGGGGAGAAGATGCATAGAAAGAGAAAGGTTAATGAGAGAAAAACAAGATATGATAAAATCTAAGTGAGGCAAATCTGCAACATCACACAATGGATTCATTTATTGATTTAAGCAAGTCCTGGATGACAGATTGCATTTTCTTGGAGAGATGCTCAAAGAAATATAAGGCAATATAGCACAATTAAACACACCTGTATTCAAATTTTGTCTCCTGTTTACTTACACTGTTAATTGATATATAACTTAATCCTTTAAGACTTTTTATTAAAATAAAAATGGGAATAAGAGTGTCTGCCTCACAAAGTAACTGTCTTGCCTTGGCTTTTGATTATCAACTCAAAAGTAAGTTTTGTTACTATAGTGGTTAGTATTTTATATAGCAAATTTTTGAGAATGCTATGATTTTTCCAGGAAATAGTACCCTGCTGGATTTAGTGGATGTTCAGCTTTATATGACAAAGAGTAAGTGAGAGTTTTAGCTTACATAAAATGAAATATTACAGAAAAATATTGCATTATTTATTTGCTATCCAGTAGTGGCTTTATTAGTGAATTGCAACAGTTTGAATATTAACACGTAGCTGCTGAGGACAGTTTATTATCGACTTGGAGAGTTATCATATGCAATATCTAGAACTGACAAAAAAATTAAAGATTACAGTGAAAAATTAGATGCTTGGAAAACTCAAAGACATAGAATATACATTTGATAACCTGAATAGCAGTGGCTAATCATAATGAAAATAAAGATTGTGTGACTGTTGTTTATCTCTACCAAAGTGGGGTTTGGGCTCTGGATTGGTGAAAGTTCTGTACAAAAGCTGTGGTGACAGTGACGAGTGTTGGGAACATGAAAACATTTGTAACAGCACTTCATGTTTTTCGAACTTGTCTTTGTCTTTGGCCAAATCACACAAATCACAACTATTTGGTGTGTTTATGATCATTCTTATGTCGACAGACATTAAAAACATTCACTACTAAACAACACAGGTTATAAGACTAGATCTCCCTTGTAAATTAAAAAAAATTTGAGTATCTGCGTTGAATGTTTGTTTGTTATTTTAAAAGACAGAGTTTTGCTGTTTCCCAGGCTGGAGTGCAATGGCTATTCAAAGGCTTGATTCGAAGCATTATAGCCTTGAACTAGGGCTCAAGCGATATTCTTCCTCAGTCTCTGGATTAGCTGGAACTACAGGCACATGCTACTGTGTGACTTGGATGGTTTATGTACTTTTTAAAGTACTTTTTAATAGATCATCTCTGAAATTTTCTGATTTTGAAAAAGAGATACAATATGGCTACAGTATATTGGATTTGAGTGATACTTGAAGATATAAATAGAATTCAGCTCTAAAGAGTATTCTTAAATATAATTAAACTATTTTAAAGTTTATAGAAAACATTCGATAAAATTTGGATTTTAGAAAGATTGGTTTTGTAGTGATATGCTAGTCTACTGGGAAAAAAATTGACTATAGAGTTCTATATTTCCTCTATAGGGATAGTATTAACAAAATAAAATGTCAACTCATTGCAGCTTTATCTCATTGCCAAGAGGCAAAAGGTGGTACCTGAAACTATTCGTATGAAGTAAACTATTTTACTTCATCTTATTGGGCCTGAAAGTGGAAATTAATGCTTCACAAAACATCTACTTTGTGGAAAGGAATTGGGCACTAGAGAAATGGGGTAAAATGTCTACGTATCCAGGTGAGGGAGGGTATAGTCCTTGTTAATAAAATGAAGAATTGTCAATTGTGTAGGTGGGTGGCAAGCCAAAACCAATGGAGAAATTCAACTCCAAATATCAGTTTTGAACATGAACACTAAGATTAGTGGGATAAAAGTGAACATATAGATCAATTTAATGAGAAAATATTTTCATTGATGAATTGAGTTGTCAGTGGAGTAAAATCAAATTGAGAGCAAACATGGAAATTGGGCACAGGCTAAAAGAGTGTGTGGAGAAATATCAAATCATAGGTTCAGATATAAACTGATATTTTCTGCTTTATTTGGAGGTTGGGGAATGCTATAAGACTCTGTTGATCATTCTGGTTACCAAGACTAGGAATTACGCATCAAATTGGCAGAAAAAACAAATCAAAAACTGTCATTTTTACAACATATGCCTTATCTATAAAATAAAAATAAACTTAAGTACTTAAAATTATATTTTTCTTGTGCAAAAGTGTATGTTTTAGTAGAAAAAGTCACAATTTTGAGAGTAATATGTCTTATTTATGTTATTTTATTTAATGACATTGTTTGCTTAAGAAATGTCAATTTGTATATTTGGTGGCTCCTACTGATTTAAATTCATTTCCATCTTTACAACTTTAAAAAATAATTTTAACTCATAAGTTTTAGCCGGGCTCGGTGGCTCAGCCTATAATCCTGCGCTTTGGGAGGCTGAGGTGAGTGGATTGCCTGAGCCCGAGGGTTCGAGACCCGCCTGGGCAGGCGAGACCTCATCTCTACAATAAATAAATAAATAAATTAGCCGGGCATGGTAGCACGCGTCTGTAGTTCCAGCTACTTGGAAGGCTGAGGCGGAAGGATCGCCGGAGCCCAGCAGGTCGAGGCTGTGGTGGCCGGGAGCGGCCACTGCACTCCAGTCTGGGTGACAGGGTGAAACTCCAACTCAAAAATAAAATAAAATCATAAGTTTTAGGAATATTAGAGCATACTACAGTGTTAAGCTGTAGAACTTAGAACAGAATGTTACTGGTGCTTAAATGATCACGAGGATAAATATAATTAAGTGAGTCACAAGGGAGTAAAATGCTTGTATGCAAGAAGATAGACTGGGAGGGGTTGGGAGAAACTTAAAGATTATTTACCAGTTGGTTAAATGTTTGTGAGTGATTTTCATCTGTTTGTATATTTATCTTTATTATTCACTTTTCTAAAATGAATATGTATTTCACATGAAAACTTGTACAATTTGTTATGCTCATGTAATTTTACTAAAAAAAAAAATTTTCTGACAATCTATTTGAATATTGAAATTCATTTTCTGTTTTTGCTATTGTGAATAGAGCTGCAACAAACACACATGTGCAGGTATCTTTTTTGTAGAATGATTTGAGTTCTTCTGGGTATATTCCCAATAGGGGAATTTCTGAGTCTATTGTTATAATACTATAAGGAAGGGATTGGCAGTAGTGGGAAACTGTCAGGGGAGAGTGTTGGGATTGGCAGTTGAGGGAAACTTCTAGGGGAGGGAGGGGCATACCTTATAAACAAGGGTACCCACGTAATCAATGCTTGTATACCTAACCCTGTACCCCACACATCTTTATAATAAGACTAAATACATACATACATAAATTCATTTTCATTCAAATCAGATTTTACCATCTCAATATTTGCCAATTCTTGTTAATAAATTAGTTCATTTATAATATAAAAAAGACTTATATCATGAACATTATTTGGATTATATTTTTACTTTTTAGATAAATATTTTGCTTCAGAGATATAAAGCAAAATAATTTTTGTCAAAATTTCATTTTTGTTACAATTTGAATTTTTATTTTAAATTTGCTGCTCTTGCTTCAGTTTTGCATTTCAAACATCTATTCTCCTTAACCTTACTTGATTGAGTTATAACTTACCTTCAGAAAAAACTATCATTTTAAATCATAATTTACTCAGTAATTTTACTCATCTTGTATAGCTCAAATCACGTCAATTTGTGGTTGATATTTCTATTTTATGTCCGTATCATGTGTTGTTATTACAGAAATACTTTTCTTTCAAGAAAGTAATTACTGCTGTATATCAAGTGAAAGTGTTTCTGGAATATTGAAATATGTAAAATTCTATATTTGAATTCTTTAAAATAGTATCTAAGTATATAAATTACATCAGAGACAAACTTAATGTGGACATATACTTTTAAAACAGGTCTGTTCTAACACTATTACAAAATACTTCTAGACATAAGAATGAATAAACATATGAACTCCATCAAAAATTGTGAAAAACTTGGCACTACACAATGTTACATAATATTCAATAGTGAAAATGTTATGTTTATGAAATTGATTATTCGTCTATTTTTCACTTGACATGTAATCTTCTTTTGCTGTTTATTTAGAAATGTAAATGAAATTAAATGTTTAGCATATTTGAACTGAAATTTTAAATAGTGCAACAGTTTGATGTGAACCTCTGATGATATTTTATGAAACATACACAAAACCTGTTTGGAAAAAATAACCATATTCTTTGTCTTCAAAATTATAGAATAAAACAGAAATATCTTTTTAGCTTTCTTTTTATATTTTCCATTTACTTCTCTTGCCAGCAAAGCACTCTGAAGTGTTTATCCTTTAATTTGTCTTTTTTCTCAGACATTAGGTCAATATATGGGCTTATTTATGGCATCATAATAAATTATACTCGGGTTTTATGGAGTGAGTTGAGGTAAAGAATTAACATACTATCATATTTTTAAAGATGTTTATATGACAAATTTAATATTAAATTTAGAAAAAATAAAGATTAAGACACACACCAGACTTCTTGACAAATATAACTATTCAGTTATTCAGCAGTAAAAAAGAAATGCACTTTGGAGTCATGAAAAGACATGGAGGAGCCTTAAGTGCACTCTGCTAAGAGAAAGAAGCCAGTCTGAAAAGGGTACACACTGCCTGACTCCCTGCACGACTTCCTGGAAAAGGCAAAACTACAGAGACAGAAAAAAGATCAGCGATTGCCAGAGGTTGGAGGAGGGGAGAAAGGGGTGAACAAGTGGAGCATGAGGATTTGGGGGCAGTGAAACCACTCTGCTATGGCGCATGGATGTCATTCTGCATCTGTCCAAATTTTTAGAATGTACAACAACAAGAGTGATCCTAACAAAAACTAAGGATGCTGGGTGATAATGATGTATCCATGCAGATTCATCATTTGTAACAAATGTACCCCCTGATGAGAGTGTTGGTAGTGGGCATGTGTGGGGGAGGGGAGATACGGGAAATCTCTGCACTTTCGGTTCAATTGTACTGTGAACCTAAAACTTCTCTAAAAAATAAAGTCTACTAATTTTTGTGGAAAAAAGAAAGATTAAGGACATATAAGTATATACAACAATAAACAGAAAAAAGTTCATGGGTGTGTGTGTGTGTGTGTGTGTGTGTGTGTGTGTGTGTAGTATTCTGATTTTATTGGAACTATCTCTAGTATTTCATATTCAAATAACAATATGACCATGGCATCGAGGTAGATATTTAGTATTTTTTTTAAGGAATAAAAGAGATAACTGCTGCTAGATTTGGTTAATTACAAAACTCTTTAAGTATAAAACAATCTCAAATTTACAAATTATTGAACTTGGAAGGAAGTTTAGAAATAATTTATGTTATATACTTAGTAAGTGAATATACCCAGAACAAGAGAGGATTCCTAGTTTACTAGCTTGGCATTTTTTGCAGTCTAAATTTTAATATATATGGTTGTACATCAATAATTAATATAAAAATGGAATTTAAATTATCTAATACATTTGGTGTATTGTTTATTCTGGTCATCCCGAGGTCATACAAATATGTTACCTATCTATTTGGCTATGCAAGTGGTTGCATTTCTCAGGATGAGATGGATTTATCATCATTATGTGTAGTTTAATCAGTGATTTTGCAAGGTTCTCAGAATATCTCAATGGCTTCCTTTCTAGTGAAAAGATGTTTTAATAACTAAAAACACAAATATTTATTTTTTGCTGTTCTATCTCAGTATCTTCGGGAAAATCGTGTCTGTGCTCTACAAGAGGAAGAACAAACTAAGATGTTTAGTAAACCGACATGTTCAGTAATTTTCTCTACAGCCTTAAGTTTTTCATGTGCTGATTATCTTTAAAAACTAAAGTGAGCATCATCATAAACCCTTTTTATTGAACAGCTCTTTATCTCACTTTTTCTTCCTTGTAGTGGCTACCTTTCTGGCTAACTTTGTGTTATTGCTATTCCACATGAGAGGAAACTGGCTCAGAATTTAGAGACATGAATATTTTGGGGGATTACAAGTATCCAAATGCTTATTTTATACAAACATATGTGATGAACTTGTGTAAGAGCACATTGATTTTCCTCAAAGTACATCCAAAGGTACAGGGTCATTAAATTAAGAGAAGTTCTTGTGCTAGATCCATAATCTGTAAAGAATCAATTCTTCCCTAAACCATTAAGGAATAATATCACTCTCCTTTTATCCGAAAAGATAAACATAATTTTGTTTATTCTCTACCTTATCTCCTTCCCAGTCTAAATCAAGAACCCTTTATTTATATGCTTAGAAATTCACTTCTACTATTATATTGTTATTTTTTCCATTTTAGTAGTTAATGAGTGTTTTTATAATCATGGGAGAGTACATACTATAAATTAAATATAGTGAATTTGGATTCCACTATAATTAGATATAGTGATTAAAATGAAGTAGTTAGATTAGAAGATATTTTAGATTCTTTCCAGTTAGATTCATTGTGAATTTTTTACTTTCCTAGTTATTTGAAATCATTGATTACACTCAGATGTTAGATTGTTAAGTGCTCATTAAAAGACAATATCAGAGCAATCATTATTTTAACTAAAAGACATATAGTTACTATATAGTATCCTGAATAGAGGACATTAGCAGAATAGCATTGGTAGTTCCGTAGGTGAGAATGAGATGATAAAACACTGTTATTTCGACTGAAGTGAATTACTATTCCCTCAGACACCAGTATAAAAGTATATCCCAGAGTATTTTACTGACAACTACTTAAGTGATACTAAAACATATTCAACTCCCCCCCCAAAAAAACTATTAAGAAGATAATTTCAAGAAATAGTAAAAACTGATTTTCTACACTGATGATTAATATCAAAATTTTAATTAATTTAGCTGTGCAATTTTGAGGCTGAGAATGATGTTTAATTTCTCTACAAATGTTTCCCACTCTTTTTCATATTTTAACCTTCTGTTTCCATGTGTGATTCCTTTCTATTTTTTTCTCATTAATAAATTAACTTTTACTTTGGAAGAAATTTAGTGAAAATTATACTCAAGCTATTTTATCAACCTTCAAGATTATATAAAATACTCTGCTTAATAAAGTTGCTGAAAAGTCATGTTTTAGACAACTTTGTGAAATTATGTAAAGAGAAAAACTTAACCAAATATACCCAAGCAAGGCTAAGCACAGTAGCTCACTCCTATAATCCCAGCACTTTAAAAGACCGTGGTGAGAAACTTGCTTGAACCCAGGAGTTCGAGACTACCTTGGGTAATATAGAAAGACTTTGTCTCCACAAAAAAGTAAAAAAGGTAGCTGGGCATGGTGGTTTGCAACTGTAGTCCTAGTTATTCAAGAGGCTGAGGTGGAAGTTCCCTTGAGCCCAGGAGATGGAGGCTGTGATGAGCAGTGATAGTGTCACTGCAATCCAGCCTGGGCAACACAGTTAGACTCAGACATATACATGCATAATACACACATATACATATATGTAATTAAAACATATATTTATATGTATATTAATATTTAATTAAAAACTTAAGTAGGATTTTAAGTTTTTTGTTTAATTTCATTTGTAATCATAAAATATGTGAGGGAATGTAGTCCTATACTCTTTTCTCAAGGACCTTAACCTCAGAGAATTGAAATGAATTATGAGAGGCAATAGTTTAGTAAATAGCAGATCTGCAATTAGTTATCAACTTTATACATAGCCTATATCCTGGATTCATTTCCAGTACAGTCTAAAGCTCATATTCAAGATGATCACCTACTACTTATCATTTAATGGGAAGAATGGAGGCAAATTTACTTGAAGAGAATATGGGATTAGATTTGTTTCAGTAATTTTAGCAATATTACATCTAAAATTCTTCTAAAGAGATCTAGACATGAATTTAAAATGATAAAATTAATAATTATTTTCTAATCTACATTAATATTGTACATAGAATTATACAAACAATCCATGTATAATTAATTGAAATATTTTACTATGTTAAATAAGTACACTACAAGCTTTAATTTAAATTACAAATATTTTCTAAGATATTAATATTTTCCTAGATTAAGTTTTGCTTTAGCTGTGGGGCTAAAAGGAGAGGCATTTATCCAGAAGAAATAAAAGTTTGCTTTTTTAAAATTAGCTTTCACATATAGTTAAAATAAATCTCTATAAAATGAAATTAGCAAAAAGGGTCAACATTAAATTAAAGAGTTGCTATTAGCACTTATAAAATCAATTTTACATATTTGAACATGTTTTTTATGACATCTGATTTAATTAATGAATTTGTTTCAGAAATTTAGAAATTCCTACTAAGATTAAGATCATGGCACCAAATATTCTAAGATTTCTGCTCAGATAAATATATTATTATTCATTTGAAGGCAAACTGTTAGATTAAAATGGCCTATAAAATGGTCTATGTTGATGTTCTGGATAAATTTGAATACTTTAAAAAATATCTGTACTGGTATTTGCATATATAGTTAGAAAATTAAGAGTAAAGGAAGATATCAATGAATTGTACATTTGTACTCCAATTGCTCTCTTCAAACGTAAAGTTAGTGAAGCAGTCCAGCCTTGCCCACATGATCAGTATCCTTTTTTGTGTGTCTGTGTATATGCACATCTCTGTGTGTATTGTACTTATTTTACTTATTAAAAATATAAAATCATAAAGTATGAAAGTCCTTCATTTTTTATTTAATTAAAATATTAGATACATAAATGTATAGGTTAGAATGTATACATTTCCGTAATAAAATATTTGCTGCCCAAATGTATCACTCTACCTAAAAAAATCCACTGATTTATTGATGTACAATGGTCAATTTAGTCACTAAAGATGTTTACAACTGTTGTTTTTACTTAGGATCCATTATCCACAATGATGCGATAGGAGAACCTGAGTTCCCAAGAGTTCCCATCTCTTGAAACTTTCTTTTTCTGGTCGGGGGGGGTGAGGGGAGAAAATGGGTATATTCTGCAACCAGGTTACAGGAAGATAAGTCGGCATCATTAACAAAAACCTACTTAATCAGATTTTACATTCAGTATTGATAGCTTAAGCAGGCAATGTCTTATCAATTTTCACTACTGATTAGCAGTGCTTACCCGTCCTGTGACTATTACTCAGAGTTCTTCTTAATCAACCTTTAGTCTTCTCAGCATTTATAATATATACCAGTCTAGATTACACTAATCTTGTTTCTCTTTAAAATTACACATCATTGAACAGTTCTGTACTGAGTCCTTTCTATTCAGTTGTAATTAATTATTCATACACACTGAATTCTGATTCACACAAGACCCAATTAATGATTACATAGGACAAACATTTAAACTAAATACCACGAGAAAGGGATTTACATTTAATGAAATTAGTACATGTTAGGGATTTCAAGGAGTTTCAACTGAGTCCATCTCTTATCTTGCAGAGGCTTCTTCAGAGATGTGTAACTCCCTTATTTTTCATATTTATTGTTGACTGGCTGCTTTTTTCTCCAGCGCCAGTTTGCCAGATAAAATTGGCCTTCCAAAGCAGTCAGGAAGGCCCTGCTAGGAGAGGATAAGTGGGGGTTGCATTCAGAGAGTAGTGTGGGGGGGGGGTGGGAGGGAGGAAAAATGTGCACTTTTAAGTTCAAGCAGTTTCTACATTACGTCCAAATAGAAAGTTTCTTAACACAAGTTTCTAAGTCTTTTCTAAATTACTGTTCTAATATAACCAAAATGGCTTCCTTTCAGCCTATAACATTTCTCACTGTCAGTTATTCCCATGATTTCTATCATGGGGCTACTGGATCCCCTTGATCTGAACATTTCAACAGATTATTCTCTATGTTATATGATATTATGCCAGCATCAGGTTGGAAAAACACCTTTAGTATATAAGGTAATAGAATAATGACCCCATTTTTAGTGAGTTTTTATTAGGCAGCACTTTCAAAGCCTTTTAGTTAGGAATTTGAGAATGAGGAAAGGTCAAGCTTTAGTTCTTGGTTTCCCCTATAGGCTAAACAATGTTCTTTAGAATGCTTTGTAAGTCCAATAAACAGCAGAAGGTACCAGTGTTGTCTATTCCATTTACATGGTCAGCATATTCCTAGATTTGCCCATTTGATGACAATAGTTTTCACATCAATGATGTTGAACTATTGGGGAAGGACACAGTTTGACCTGATATTTTTTAGCCAATTGTTTAAAGGTGCAAGAAAGTCAGGCCTAGGGTTTAGTCTGAGAAAAAGCATCTTGGATGAGATTCACATTACAAGCTATCCTGATCTAGATCCTTGATTTTTTCCCCCCTTTTCCCATAGCTGGCATAGTATTCATAATATTTAAATATAGAATACATAATAATATATATAACATATAATATATATAATGATATATAATATATAATATAATATATATCATTATATATATATTATGGTAATAAAGTTACAAGAGTGAAGATGAGTTTTAAATTCATGAGGACTGGCCTTAGCTGTTTACTCTGGAGACCTGTCAGATCCCAGGTGCCTTCTTAAATTTGCAGGTAGATGTCAGTAGGCCAACTTAAAGTCCATGTGTTCAGAAATGTCGAGCACTCACCTTAGTTATGACACGCAACTTCAACTTTACTCCCCCTAATTTTACAGTATTAGAGTCAGCAAAAAGCACCCCGCAAGGTCCTTTAGTGGGTCACAAATTGAAAACAAAATCTGTGAATGACAAAAGTCTCGAAACAATCACCATCAAAAGCACAACTGACAAGAAAACCTGGCTCTTCTGTAACATACAGCAACATATCTTTATGAACATACTATAACTTTTATAACTCTCTACTAGAGAAGAAACCAATGCTTCAAAGAAACTGTTATTTCAATTAAAGTTTAGTACATGGAGATTGGACATGGTGGTCACACCTTTAATCAGCATTTTGGGAGGCCCAAGGAGAATGACTTGAGGTCAGGCATTCAAGACGAGTCTGGACAACATAGCAATATCCCATTTCTCAAAAAAGAAAAAAAAAAAAAAGAAGAAGAAGAAGAAAAGAAAAAGAAAAAGAAAAGAGAGAGAGAAAGACCTGGTGGTAAGACCCTTTAATCCCAGATTCTCAAGAGGCTAAGGAAGAGCATTTGAAACTAGGAGTATAAGACTGCCGTGAGCTATTATAACATCATTGCAATCCAGCTTGGGTAACAGAGTGACACTCTATCTCTTAGATGAATAAATAAAATTTAGCACATGGAAAAATGTCCTGTGTTACAGTATTGCCCCATTCATGGAATTTCGAGAAAAATATATATTGGTAGCAAAATATAAGTGCAGTTCAAATAAGGTCTTTTGCAGAGTGTTTTCCTGGGGTGGGGTGCGAGGGTGTTAAAAATCTACTAGCACAATCTGGAAGCCAAGATAAAACCAACTGTCTTATGCCAGTTTCAGTGACATTCAAATTGTGTACCACCAGTAGAATTTGAAGAGAAGAGTGATGTAAAAATAGCTTTCTTAAATTACATAAAGTTCAGTACTAAGAATCTTTTTATACAAGCAAAATGTAAACCTTTCTTTGAAAGTGTGTAGAGAAAATGAATGTTCTAGGATAAAATAAATATCAATTCTACACAGCCACAGCAAAAAGGATCAAACTGCGGTATTTTTAAAGTGAATTTTAAGTTAAATTATTTACAGAGTTTTTGTCACTTAGAAATCAACATTATAGAGAAAAAGCAAAGATTAGATGCATCTTTGCATCTGTAACAAAGTTTTTACCATTTATTTTACATTTAACATTGGGTCATATTGTTTAAGTAGGATATAATTATTCAACAATCTGGGATTCATATTATTGTATATCACTGGTGTAAAAATAAAGAGCTATTTTTTTTAAAGCAGAATTTATTGAGAGGACAGAGAAGCTCCCACAGTGGGAGGGGACCCGAAGGGATTGCCCTAAAGTGCTATTTTTAACTGAAATACCAGAATTAGGGTTACAGAAAGGCATATTGCAAGGCAGAATCGAATAAATGACAACATTTTAGCTGGAGAGTAATAGAAAGGGTTTGCTTCAGAAGTATTTATATTTTTTGTTTTCCTTTAATCCTCTTTTACTTCAGAGAATAGAGAGTACAAAAGATGCAAAGAAAGATACATCAACATTCATACAGAAAAAATGAAAACAAAGCACTTGATCACAATAGTATAATATAATTCTACATCATGGGAAATTTAAAGCTGGAAACCTGATAGAGGCGTCCACATAATGGACAGTGGCCTTAAAAATGCTGATAGACATTAATAAATATATGTTTTACATGGGCAGAGTCTCAGTTTTGAACAAATACTCTTAAATATATATGTGTATATGTGTGTGTATATATGTGTGTGTGTGTATCAATATATGTATATATAATTAATGTAAATCAGTATTCGTGATCCTTCCCATCTATCTTTCTTTTACAGAAAGTTCTGACCTGATCCACCTAATTTCTTCCCCTTTCCAGTCACTCAAGAAGGGTTCTTCCATTTCCTGGTCATTTTTTTGGATGTTCTTGATGTCCAAGCAATAGGAAAAGAAGTTAACTTGAGAAGTAAGAGTAGTGTTAAGGGTAGAACTTGGACAAAATGGATTCTGAGAAAGTTTTATAGTTATATGAGATACAGTAAGTATGCAAAAGTAGGGAACAGAAAAATTATTATTTCAGACTATGTATATTGCCTTTTCATCATCTAAACAAACCAAGTACTCATTATTCCCCCCAAATTGCCTTTGGTGGTAAATGGGCTGGGCTTTAATTTAGCACTGTTTTGACACAGAAAAAGAAACATAGCATCTTGTTTTGAATAGGAAATGTATACAGTTTGTTTACATTTGTGTATGGATAATCTTCTGATATTTGGGTTTATCTTTAGATCTATATTTACATATATATTATATCTAACACAGTTTTGAAAGTGGTTAAAGTTTACTAAAGGTGTAGCTTATTGGGTAGTAATGATAAAATACTTATATATAGTTTTGCAAGATGGCAATCAAAAATGTAATACATGTTTACAAAGTATCCACTATAAGCTAGGCCCTTTAGTTATATTTCTCATAATAATGAAGAATATTACCGCCATTTAACTTGCTCAAAATATAAGTAGTAAATGACTATATGGCGATTTGAACTTAGATATAATTTCACATATATATCTGTATGTATTTGTCTGTATACATACCTATATTAATTTCAATAGCTTTAGGGGTATAGGTGTGTTTTGGTTACATGAGTACATCCTGTAGTGCTGAAGAAGTCTGGGCTTTAAGTGTGCTTGTCACCCCTAGTAGTGCACATTATAGCCTCTAGGCAATTTTTCTATTTTGTTTGCTTGCATTTTTGTTTTTTCAAAGTGTATAATTTGATGACCTTTTTAAATATTTTATTTTAAAGATGTGGGGTATAATTCAGGATTAGGTATGCAAGTGGACATTGTACAGGTAAAGTTTGGGCCTCCCTTTGCCTGGTTTGAGATCAGATACCCTTTTTGACGTTATGTGCCCACCCCTCATCCTGACAGTATCCCACTACTGCCAATCCCTTTCTTTCTTATAGTATTTTGGTGAACTCAATTTTTCAACCCTCACTCCCACCCCTGACTCCAATGTCCATTATATCATTCTGTTTGATTTGCGGATTCCTAGTTTAGCTCCCAATTATAAGTAAGAACATGTGATATTTGGCTTTCTGTTCTTGCATTACTTCAGTTAGGATAATGGCCTCCAATTCCACCCAAGTTGCTGAAAAACACATTATTTCATTTTTTATGGCTAAATGGCATTCCATGATGTGTGTATGTTTGTGTGTGTATGTATACACACACACACACATACACACACACACATACATATAATATTTACAATTGCAATTTACAACTGCAAAGATGTGGAATCAACCTAAATTCCCATCAACTGATCAGTGGATTAAAAAAATATTTTTTCTATACTGAGGTTATTTCTATAACATTAGATTTCCTTGAGCAATAAAGAATGTTACTAAAGACAGAATTTGTTCCTTCAAGGATTATGGTTTTTGTGTAGAGTGTAAATATTATGTTAGTTTTTCAAATACAATGTGTTCTGGGGAGAAGAGAATAAATTAAATGAATCTGTATTATAGGCAACACCTAAGCTAGCAAAAATAGGATGAACAATTGATTAGGTCACAAACTGTCAGAATTCATAAGAAAAAGTATTATACAGTCATACTACTTTATTATTCAGAGTTTGTTGATTAATAACCAGTACAATTTTAATCTTATTGATTAGGAGATAGATCAGAACCCTCATTTATATTGCATGTATGCTTTTAAAATCAAATTTTACTATTTACTCTTTCTCCAAAAATATCTTTGATTTATAAGACTTAAGTAGTAATTGCCATTTATGTGCCACTATGAAAAATAGCTAAAATATGATATTTTTGACCTTTTAAAATATCAAATAATTTATTCTAACCTTTCAAAAATCAAATTTGTCACACTATATTTGAGAAATAACACAGAACTGTAATTTCAGTTGCATTTATTGTATGCTCTGAATCTCATTTCAAGAGAAAATTAACTAATGTGGGAGTAAACACTGCCTACTACCGCCCCAAGCTTAACCTCTTTTGATAGATTCATCAATCTGTTAATTAATATTCATCAAAAGTACTGCATGATTAGAGATGAGAAAAATAGGGCCAGAGGACTGGCAGCAATAGCAATGGAGACAATAGCAGGGAAATCACCAGCTGTTACTACCCTTGCAATAATTGATATTTGTGATTCTGAAAATAACAGCAAAGCTTATTATAAAGCACAGAGGTGTAACTGTGGTAGATTTATTTTTAAGGAAAGAATTTTTTGCCTTTAAATATGATAGGTTTTTCTTAGACTGAAAGTAGAAAAACAAGTGTAAATGGGCAAAATATAGATGAAGTAGAGAAAGAAAAAGCACGTTCTAAGGTGAATCAATCTCAGCTTAAAGATCTTTATTCGGGTCATTTGCCTATCATACACAGAACCAAATCCAGTGACATCAACTGTATTGTAATAATTATAACAACAAAAAAAAACTCTTATTGTGCCTATTTAGCATACATTATTTGGTGTGCTATTTGTGGATCCACTTGATCTTTTCCATGGTTATTTTTAAGCTTTCCATTCTCCCCCTCCCTGCCTAGTGGATTTAGAGCAGTCTTTACTCTAGAGCTGCTTTAGATCCTCTAACAGCCATGGAATGCTTTGGGAATAGCTACTAAGTTTCCTGAATATGCAACAGTATTTCTCTACTCCGGGTGATAAATCAAAATGTTTCACAGCCCTGGAAGTGCTCAGGGAGTTTTCTGGCTAACAACTTCCCAGCAACCGTCTTTTCCTTCATGATTGCTCTTTGCTTGGCTTCCTAGCATTCCACCTTGTACATGTAGAAGTTGATAATCAGCCAAAGATACAAGAGACTTTTAAGCAGATACATGATGTTCTTTCCCTGCGTTGATCCCTCTCTTCATTAATTTGACCCATAAATTCTAGCTGCCACACCTTCCCTTGAAATTTAAGTCACTCTACCTCACCAAAATTACCAGATTCCACCCTTGAATTTTCTTTCTTTTCCCATGACCATGACATTATCTCCAGGCAGAAAGCCAGGGTGACAGGAGGTCTCCTCTCATAGACGTCCTCCCCACAGAGATCCCTCCTGCTCTGCCTGTTGTCAGATATCTAAAAGTAATAATTTTAAATATTTTCTCTAGTTTTCTAGTTGTTTAATATGTTGAGGGCAAGTCCCATACAATCATTCCTTCATAGGTGAAAACTGTAGAGAACCTTCCTCTCTTACTTCATCAACCATAGAATCTAACTACTGTTCTTGAGGAGAAATCTGGTCACAGCGTGGGTCCTCAAGTATCCACGTAGAGCTCGTTGGTTTCATTATCCTTAGATGCTGTTTTTCAAGGGTCGTACAGTCCCAAAGTCCCAAGGTCTGCCATCACTTTGAATTGATGTATCACAGAGAATCAAAGGGACTCCACAAGTCAGATAAGCTCGTGGGTGTTTTCCTTTCTCTAATATCTTAATCTTTCAAGTTCCATTCCCCCATAGCTCTCTAGCTTTAAACATCTTAATTCAAGATTTTTTTTTTTTATCTTGCTGCCTGTCTTTCTTCAGCATATCTTTTTCCTTTGAAAGTAGTTCTTACCTGCATTTTCAAACTAGTTTTCCATCCTCTAGAGTTGTTAAAATCAGATCTGTCTGCCACAAACTCTAAATCTATGAAAAAATTGTGTATATATGAATGGACGTTTAAAAAGTTCTGAAGAATAAACAGCATTGATTATTATAGTTGGGTGGAATTGGAAAAGGAAATAATTTAGTTAATGGACTATTTACCCTTTTCCTATTCAACATTTTATAAGAAATTCATTATTTTATTAAATATGTGTTTTAAATAGCAATAAAATAAGTGAAAATTGTAAATAATAATCAACACCATATTACCTGTAGATGAAGTTTAAGCTTCATAGAGTGTCATCAATTATCACTTGATATAGCTAGTCGATCCCTTTCTAGTCTCACCTGTTACCACACTCTGCTTCCAACTTCACACTCCAGAAACATGAACATGCTTCTGATACCCTGCACATAGCATGTGAATTACCAATCTCGCTTGTGCTGTCCCCTAAGCCTCTAATTATGTTCAAAAACCTCATCTCTGCTTAACTAAAGTTTCTGCTGTCACTAAGTCTGGGTCACTTTTAGAAAATGCATCACTGCCAAAACTATCAGATTACTTTTTTATCATTATGTGTTTAAGCTACCTAATGTGAGTAATAGTAGAAATCCTTTTATTTCTATCTTTGGAAATCACTGTATCTAGTCTCATCCCTTGCAGACATTAAGAGGATATTGGTGTGGCACTGAGTTAATTTACAGTACTGAAAAGTCTAGTAATTCCCTACTCTAATGGTGAAATAAATAGTCATATAAAAAAAAAAGCTTTTAAATGAGGCATGCATTCCAACTCCCACACACTTGCCTGAAGAGCAGCTTCAGATGTATAAAAGTATATTGATATGTGGTAATTTATTTTTTAAATACCCAATTTCCTCCCAAGATATAAGCTAGATACTGTGAAGAATATAGTCTCTAGAGTCTATTAAGCAGACGTTATGGAATTACACATTTCTTAAAAATAGTGCTCAGCTATAATTGTAGTAAAAATTGAAAAGTCAAAAAAGTAATTAGAGTAAAATAATTACTTTGAACATAATCACATCATTTTTGAGAAACATAGAATCTATGAAGCAATAATTTGTATGCTGTATTTATTTTATGACTTGCCTATAAGTTTGTATAAAACAAGTATTATTTACATATTTTGAAAGCAGTATGTGGCATCAACAGTTTCTATATAATCCCCAAATAGCAGTTACATTACGCTATTTTAAATAAATTACAGTTTAATTAACTTTTTTCCTACCTAAGAGTTTAGTATAGAAAATACCTTGTTTCAGCCACTGCCATGAAATTTAATCAGATCAATAGGCTTTTATTCCAGAACACTTAAAAATTTTAAGATTCATAGTTTACTTTATACATGCCCAAATTTATTGCAACGATAGACAACTTTAAAAGTGATCTTAATACATACCACTTTGGGGACTGAGCAAGATCTTGAAGAAATTAGAAATCGAAATATGTTATTATTATTTTGTAAACTTTCATTTATTTAAAGTAGCCTAAGCATACTAAATATAGAAAAAGGAATTTAACTTCTTCATTTCATCAACCAAAATATACTGTGATTAATAAAAACAGAAACAGACATTTTATTCTTGCAGAAAGATGATACAACTTATTACAATTATTAAATAAAAATAAAATTGGACAATGAGAAAATTAGACCACACCTTCATAACACACATTCGCATTTTTGGGATGTGTGTGTGTGTGTGTGTGTGTGTGTTGACTGCTTCATATTAGAAATATTTTAAAATAGTCTATGAACTAGAGAAAGACTGCATTTGGGTGAGAGACAAATAAATTTTGAACATAGGCCAACTGAGAGAACTAGTTATTCAACAGGAATGAGATTTTAAGAGATTTGTGGAAGAGTGTTTTAGAAAGTAGAAAGTCTTCTGTAAACATCAGAAAATCAGTAGTGCAAGAATTTGCTTAAACATTCCACAAATATATGCCTAACCTAATTTTTTAATGTTCTTTAGCTACAAAAGTTTTCTCACCTTCTAACTAGTCAGATTTTTTTGGTTTAATTTTATTACCTTAGTCTTCAATCCCATCACATAACTGCTGATTCTCTCTTTTTACTTTATCTTTTAACACCTAAAATACAATTGATTTGGAAAGAGAATCTGAACATAATTTTTTTTGAAAGCAGGATTTATTGAGAAGACAGAAAAGCTCCAACAGTAGGAGGGAACCTGAGGAGTTTGCCCCTGAACATGATTTTTTATTGAATTTTATTATTTTTGGACAAATCACTTCCTATCTCTGAACATCAGTCACGCATGGTGTTATCACAGGGGCTACCAAAAGATAAGAAGTCCAGAATTGAATTATATGATTATTATGTATTGTTTATTAGAAGAGTCAGATTTGGAAATGAGCACATATATCAAGACACAAATAGTTAATCAGGAAAGTGTCACTTAAATAAAACCAGTTTTGACATTATATATAGCATATCTGTCTTTAATGACAGTGAATGCATAATGGGTATGCCAAGCTTTGAACTCATAACAGATATTTTTTATATAAAAACATTTAATGGCTCACATTTTTAAGAACCACCATTAATTAGAGTTAGTTATAAATACTTTACATTTATTAAAATGTTTTATCTTAGTGAAAACCCAACAATATGTATCATTTTATTACCCCCATCATGGGGATAAGAAAACTGAAACATGGAAACACCTTTTAAGCAGTAAGTGAGCTTAACATGAATTCATGCAGTTTGACTTCCAAGTTCACATGCTCACTCAAACTGCTTTGCAATAAATCAATATATCAATATATAGTATATCATTGGTCAATATGATCATCCTAGTTACCTTTCCTTTCTAGTTATTCATTACAAAACATCACATGATGTAATGTTGTGGTTTTTTTTCTGTGAATATTGGTCAATTTTCTAAAATTACATATCTTCAATGATCACACATTTTTCTCATCCAATCAACCTTTCTTATTATTTATGGTAAGCACCTGTGCTCTTTTTAATAGGTTTGTGACTTCTGTTGAAAAACAAACTGCTTTGTCATCTCTAAATTATAAATATTCTTGGGAATCATTAAGTTTTTAATAGTTACAAATGTCTTCTGGAAGAAATGTTATAGCAGTTTTCTTCTCATTTAAGCCATCACAAATAGTAGGAAGACAAATGTGTCCAACATTCTTGGTGTAGATGGTAACTCAAGTAAGATGGTGACAAGAAATCTTTGAATTTAGTGATACGGAGTCCCCAGGTGATACTGACAAGAGTCAATTTGGTGGACCATTCAAGGAAGAGCATGAATGGGGTGAGTTCAAGAGCAAATGAGAGGGGAGGAATTAGAGACAACAGAAAGAAATACCACATCTAACAAGTTGAGCTGCAGTATGAAGAAAAAAGCTACTCTGGTACCTGGAGGGCAAAGCACAATTGAAAAATAGTATTTGTTTTAATGACAATATGTATGTATGCTGTTGGTTTCCACCTAGAAGAGAGATGAAAATTTAAAATGTAAAAATAAAAAGGAATGATTGTTGAATCCATATCTTTGAGAGGATGAGAAGTGATGACCCTTAAATGCGTGATGAAATGTTGACCTTAGCTAGACACATTGTCAGTTTATTCATGATAACAAAAAAGAAAGTACAATGTAAGGTCCCAGGTGAAAATACTCTTCCAGTACTCATGTGGTAATGTGTGGAGTTCCCATTTGATTGTATTTTCTCAGATAAATGGGAAGTAACGATCAGCTGCAAGGAAGGATTTGGAAGAAATATTGGAGATTTGAAGAAAGAGGATAAGTGGTGAAAAATGCAAGAATTGGCAAAAAGTGAATAGATTAAGGAAATATAGTTTAACTTTTGGGTGACAGTAAGATCTCAGTGAGGATTAGAATAATGATCTTAAAATGGGAACAGGCAGCAGAGATCTTTGTTTTTCTTAAGCTACTTCTCTCTACATGAGCATAGGCATGAAGGCAAAAGTAAGATGGAAACTGTTAAAATTTTAGATGTCTATAATATGTGCTAATATCTAAAAAATTAGTAGTAATAGCTAAAACTAAATTACACATATCAAGTGACTTTTTCCAAAAACCATGCCTACATAAATCTTTTAATCTTCAAAGCAATTCATTATGTTGACACAATTATTTTATTTATTTTCATTTTATGTGAATAAAATAACACAAAGAAGTTTAAAAAATAAGCCCAAGTCACACCATTATTAGAGGTAGACCATAACTTTTAAAATATAAGTTATATTACCAATATTCATATTGCCTTACTCTCTTATCTTTTAATAATTGTGTCTTGAAGCATCAGTTTTATAGGGGTAATACTACTGCTATGTCAGGCTTGTCTAAAATTAAAATTATGAGTCCATGATTACACAGAGCAAAGAAAAATATTGTCATTTGAGGTAATGATAATCTATTAAACTCAGGGACTGCTCTTTAACTATTTTTGTCAGGATAGGATGGAAAACAATAATAAAATTTCAGTAACAATTCTTATTATTTTATAAGGAATCATTGATTTTGATAAAACTTCAGTAGCAAAAGGAAGAATATATATCTCAATATCTATAATCTATCACTATTTATTGATTTTGTAGTTTCTTTTTTCTCAACTGATTGCCAGGCTGTTCTAATTCTCATTTGCTAATTTATTCTCATCTTTCTCTCTTCTTAACACCAGAGTGCCTCAGAGTTAGGTATTTAGACTCTTCTATTCCTGTCTTCACTTAATTCCAAGGTTATCTAATTAAATCTATGACTTTAAATGTCATATGCAATAGTGAATCAAGTGTATTAATTCCCATTTCTAATGTCCTACCACAACAAATTCCTATTTTTTTCTCATCTAACATTTGCAATAGAGGTTAATGGATGTGTCTGCTTATTGCAGATATTCACTTATTTGTAAGTTTCTTCATCGTCTCAAAAACTATCACCTTAGCATCATCTCAAAAACTATCATCTAAGAATAAGACTTTAAAGGTATGTTTGAACATGGAATCATAACATGGAGTGTTATATTTTGACCTGAGATTCTTCAAACTAAATGTAATACACAAAATTTCTGTTCACATATGGTTGGCTAGCTGAAATCATGAGGACATACCTAACTTGAAGTCAGAAAGTATTGTTATCCCATATGTTTAGAGAGGGGATGGGAACTGGAAATGTCTGTGAAAATTAGTAATGCTTACCATATCCAGATAAAGAAAAATTATTTATGAATTTAAATATTTTGTCTTAACTTCTACTGTAATTCTTCTATCCAAAAATCTCTGTGAGAGCTTCACTTATATGTCTGACAGGCCTCTGAGACATAACATACCCCAAAACAAACTCCTGATCTTTTTTATTACTTTTGCTCACCTCACTGTCCTCTAATTTTATTCAGGCAAAACAATCTTGACATATTCCTTCTTTTTTATTTTTTATTACACTCCACATTCAATTCATCATCAAATACTGTTGATTCTAGCTTCAAAGTATATCAACTTAGATTACTTATCATCACTTCCATTACTGGTCAACCTGGTCCAAACTAACTTCATCTCAAATGTAATCAGAATGACCCATGGGAAACATAGTAATGTTTTAACATTACACTCAAAGTAAAAGCTTCAAATTTCTCATAAGGTACCTCCATGAGCTATAAACTCATCCTTTGTTTTTGAAATTCTCCCGATAAGTTTCTCCATTACTTTTTGCCAACCACAATGGCACCTTTGCAGTTTCTTATACACATATTGTAGCCTGTCTTGAGGTCATTGAATTGTTTTGCACTCTTTTCATGTAATAATATTTACAGTAAATTTCTTGATAGTTGCTACCTTAAGCCAATAATTAAGGTTAACATAATCAGAAATAAGTAGTGTTAAATTATATATTCCTTGATAAAAGCAATGATAATAGTGTTTCACCTCTATGGTATACTTTCTCCAATATCTATAAACCTACTAAACAATTAAAAAAATGAAACAAATTCAAGATGAAGAACTTTTTAGAAAACACCTGTCCAGTGCTTATCCTCTTAACAAGTTCTTATCCTCTGTTCAAGGTCATTTTAAAAGTCCCAATAAGAAAATAGTAGTGTAATAAATGTCCAGGACCTACTTATGAGTGAGAACATGTGGTATTCAGTTCTTTGTTTCTGCGATGGATCACTGAGTATCATAAACTCTAAATACTATAAGTGAGTAATTGGCAGTAGCAGGACAGTGCCGGTGGGGGTGGGGGGTAGGGGGGAGC
>CAUYQG010120702.1:0-27010 GCA_963574415.1 Tarsius wallacei | reverse complement strand
TTAGATAACATTAAAAAGGGAATATCTGCATTCTGTTCAAACAGAACCATGCCATCTTGTTGTGGGGCACAATTAGAGCAGAGTGCTAAGTAGTTATCTTTAATTGGTCAATTTATTCAGCCACATAGGATTGCTGTGTCCATCTTGCAAATAATCTCAGCATATTTAAAATGTGATGTCTATTATCAACCTTTTTGTTTTGTAAAACTTTTTTCCCTCCCTTTGAATTATAATTTTGTCTCATTGGACCCCACCCAGAGGCTTCGGAATAGGGTTAGAGAACAGTTCTGCCCTCTTGATGGAAGGGACACAGGGAGCTGAGGTGTCCCTTGCCTTCTGAGTTGCCCAGAAGGATCACCAGAGATTAGCTCTATCTGGCGATGTTTTGCATGGAAACTCACTGGTCAGCAGTCACTGCCGGGACCTTCTGCAGCAACCCCCGACAGGGGAAAAAGCAAATGTGTGGGTTAATGTCCAGGTTCAGCCCTAGGTACCCCAAGTTTTACAAGTGAAAGAACTCATTCTGTCTTACATTGGGGCATGCATACTGTTTTTCAAGGACCTGAACAATTTATGGAAGTGGCAGGAAAAGGATAAAATCCATTGCTACTAAAATAGCTCTCCTTCCAATATCCTACAAATATTTTCCAGGACTACATAACCATAGAGTTACACCAGCAGAGTCAAGAACACAAATGCTATAAATGTTCATAAATTGTAAAACAGAAAAAAATCTTTAAATAGGGTGTTGTAGATAGATCGATTTAAAAATATAAAACTTTGAGTATTAAAAAACTCTTAGCAGCCAGTGGAAAAAAGTGCCAGTTTCATCACTCATGTTTTCCAGTGCAACCTGCTCCCACCTCCCAGATAAGCCTTCTCCCCTGCACCCCAGCCAATTTTAGCTGGATTTGTTTATTCAGCATCTATTTATAGCATATCTCCTCAGTGCACATACATAGAAACAGCTGATTCTGGGTACACAGAGTGAACTATTTTCTGGGGGTCAGACAGAGCTGAGACCCCATTGGGAAGGTCAGTTGATAATGGAGAGAAAGATCATAAAGAACATGACACCTAAAGGGTGATTTGTGTATCTGCCCTTTATTTCTTTTAACAAAATGCTTAAATAAAATTAATAGAATGTGCCAAAAAGAATATTGTCAAATATGTAGCACCACTCTCACAATTTACAGTAGTCGTTTCCATTCATGACTAAAAGGGAATTGATAATCCATCTTACTGTGGGACACAATTACAGCAGTGCTAAGTAGTATCTTTAATTGGTTAATTTCTTCAGCCACATTGGATTACTCTATCTTACAAGATTTTATGTTCAGAATTTCATGATTAGAAAAGAAAAATATGTTCCTAACTCTAAATGATAATAAATGTGTTTTTTCTGTACATTTCCCTCCATTCTGTAAGGAAAAAAAAAAAAAAAGGAATATGTACAAGTTTGTCCTGTCAGCAAGTTTTCTGCTACCTGCAAATAACATGACTTGTAAATGGGGTGAGGATGAGGTTCAGGAAAATGTTAAAAAAGGAAATGGTATATTTAAAAAGTCTCGTTGAAGGCTGCCTGTCATGTGAGGGTAAAGTGACTTCTGCATTCTCGCTCCTGCCTGAGCCTGAGTTGTCTTCCTCTGGTGAAAGTAATGACTGCTGAGATTTAGATGAAAGAACCCAGAAGTCTTAAAGCGTTCTTGTCAATGTCATGTTACAAGTGGGAAGCCTGTGTTCATTATTACCCTTACGTGGTTTTTTTACCCAGTGTTGACAGGGCAATGTGGAAGATGACCCCAATAGACAGTACTAGGGCACTTTATTGAGACATGATCCCATGGAAAAGCACTCAATATCAATTAGTGATCAGGTTGTAAAATTGTTGTCTTTGTTTCTAATCTCTTTATGCCATCAAGAGATTTTCAACAAGGTCAGCAAACTGATAGACCACTTAACTTTTTGAAAACAAAATGCACTTCTAACTACAAGCTCTAATTCAGATCACTAATTTTCATTATAAAAAATAATAACATAATTTACAAACCTTGTGCTATAGCTAAAATTCTGACAGAAAGCCAGTTATTAACTCTTTAACAATATTGCCTGCTGATGGGCTAATACTTTTTCTTTAATTTACAGGTACCAATGTGGGGATTAGGGACTTGCTAGTGATTTCTGTGCCAATAGGTGTAAGCCTAATTTGAATTAAGTAAATAAATGTTAATGTTCTAAGAATTTGTCTTCAAGGTGACTGGCAGTTTGTTGCTGTTCTTTTTGGTTAAAGCTAAGATATCCTTTTGTAATGTAGGTACAGACCTATTACTTATAAAGTTCAATACTTTAATTTTTAAGACAGTATTTTTTTAGTGTGTTGGCCACTTATTTATTTATTCATTTAACACATTTTATTAATGCCCGCTTTGTTGTACTAAATATGTTAGGAACTGGTGAGATAATATATCTACTATAAAACCTACTACTACAAGTAAATGGTATAAGGGACAGTTTTGCATTTTGTTCTCTTCAATGAAGTCTAATATTTAATACAGTAAAATAATATTAAAAAGTTAATGTATGAGAGGGATGGGGAGAAACTACTTAATGGATACCGGGTTTTAGTTTAGAATGATGGCAATATTTTGGAACTAGATAGAGGTGATTATGATTTACAACACTGTAAATATACTAAATGCCACTGAATTTCACACCTTTTTTAAAGGAAAATTATCACTTTATTTTAACAGTCATAATAACAATGAAAAAATACTGCGCATGAATCCTTTATGCTAGAAAGCAAATATTTCAGAAAAATTATGGACACAACCTCATGGCTATAGGCTTCAAAAAAGAATGGGTTCACAAAGTACATAAAATTCTAAACTTTTGACAAGATAACCAAGAGCGATCCAAGGAAAAAGTGTTGTTGAGAAAAGGACATGTCTGCAAATCACATGTTGACTACAGATACAGAGAGAGGCATATTACTAAAGATATATACCAAAAGTGTTGTGAGCCTGTAAGACTATCAGAAAGGAGAACGGTGTGGTCCAACTTGTGCCTGCCAAAATACAGGAGGTCCAAAAAAAGGATTTTTAACAAAGACTCACTGAGCACATACTATAGTTTGTGGTTTGTTCCTCTACATGTATTTATTTGACTTTTTATTACAGTTGGAAGGTATTGGGAAGGCTAGCCCAGTTCTTTTCAGATATTTTTGATATCTTTCGGTAGAATTCTAAAGGGTTGTTTTATATATATATATAATTTCTTATTAAGGTTATTCTTATTTTTCTTGATATTATGTGTGGATTTTTTTTTTTTTTGAGTTGGAGTCTCACTCTATTACCCAGGGTGCAGTGCTCACGTCCACCCCAGCGTCGACCTGCTGGGCTCCGGTGATCCCTCCATCTCAGCCTTCCAAGTAGCCGTACTACAGGCATGCACTACCGCACCCAGCTAATTTTTTTGATTTATTGTAGAGACGAGGTCTCGCCAAGTTGCCTGGGCTTGAACCCACAGACTCAAGCAATCCACTCGTCTCAGCCTCCAAAAGTGCTAGGATTACAAGCTAAGCCACCAAGCCTGGCCGAAATTTTTAACTTGTTTATTACTACTACTCAGAAGAGCTATTTTGACTGTTTAGTTTATATTCAACTACTTTACTTACTTCCTTTTTAAATAAAGTAACACTAGAGCCTTTTGGATTTTTCTAGATTTAAGATCAGAAAGCTGTAAGCTGAGATGATCACAGTTAACTTATTTTTCCTAGTGATACTAGACTTTAAAAGGGCCCTGATAGTGAACATTAAATCTTTTTTACACTCCTGGGAGAAATCCAACTAATTTTTGTAATATTTTATTGAATTATATTTGTTAATAACCTACTGAGGATCTTACATGTATTTTCATAAAGAATATTGAGCAGTTATCTTTTCTTAGACTTTTATGCTAATTTAATAAAATAAATTATACAACTTTCCATTACTTTCTACTCTAGAAGATAAAATATATGGGAATAGTTCTTCTGTAAAGGTTTGAAATACTTTACTCTAAAACTATCTTGTCTAAAGCCCTATTCAAAGTTACTTTCAAATTATTTTATTTGCATTCTCAGTGTTGTAGGTCTAATCTTTTTTTTTTCCTCTCCTTTTTCTGTTTTTTGGAGTCATGGTCACTCTCTCACCCAGGTTGGAGTGCAGTAGCATAGTCATGGCTCACCACAGCCTCAAACTCCTGGGCTCAGCCTCTGGAGTAGCTAGAACTATAGGTGCATACCAGCATGACCTGCTAATTTTTTGATATTTTTAGAGAAGATTTCTCACTGTGTTGCCTGGTCTTCAACTCCTGGGCTCAAGCAGTCCTCCCACCTTGGCCTCCCAAAGTGATGGGATTGTGGGCATGAGCCACCATATCTGACCCTTTATTTCTTAAGTCTGTTTTTTAAAGAAAGTTTCCAACTTTGTCAAGATTTTTTACTTATTAGCATTGAATTGTATTTTAATATTAATATCAAAAATATCAACATTTTCTTATAATTACAAGCCCTTCTAAGTTATTTATCCCCTTATTATCTCAATTTATGTTTATTTGGACTTTCTTCTTTTTAAATAGATTATAAGTAATTTGTATATTGTCATTTGTGTTTGTAGTATGTTTTGTTTTTTGCCTTTAAGAAACTATATTTTGACTTTGTAAATTCTGCTGATTTTATGTTCTATAAATATGTAATTTGTTTTTCCCATTTGTTAATTTTTCTTCCTTCTGCTTTCTTTTGTATATCTTTTGATTGTAGATTTTTACTAGATTGCTTAGTACATCAATTTTCTTTGAAAAATAGTGAAAGCATTTACTCTATGAATTGTCCTCTAAGAAAATATGTGGGGGCATCTCATAATTTTATTTTGCTGTTATTTTGATGTTATTTTTCTGTAAATATAAAACATTACTTGTAAGTGTGGGAAATTTTTCTGTTGACTCTGTGTTTTGTTTTTTGTTTTTTGAGTTGGAGTCTTACTCCATCACTCCGGCTGGAGTGCAGTGGCATGCTCACAGCTACCCCAGCATTGACCCGCTGGACTCAGGTGGTCCTTCCACCTCAGCCGATCCTTCTGCCTCAGCCTTCCAAGAAGCGGGAACTACAGGTGCGCACTACCATGCCCAGCTAATTTTTTTATTTATTGTAGAGACGAGGTCTCACTATATTGCCGGGCTGGTCTTGAACCCACGGGCTCAGGCAGTCCTCTTGCCTCAGCCTCCCAAAGTGCTGGAATTACAGGCTTGAGCCACCATGCCTGACTGACTCTGTGTTTAATTCATAGCTTCATAGTTTGGTAACTAGGTGGATAAAGAGGCCAGACTGTAAAACAACTAACTACATTTTGGAGTTTTGGAAGCTTTTTTTGTAGCCCAGCAGATGATCAATTAAGTAACTGCTACTTCAGTAATTATCTTATGTATTCTTGAGAAGTTGTTGGGTTCCTCATAGCATTCTGTGTTCATTGTATCTATCCATTTAGTCATATTTGATTTGTTGTTCAAATTTATCTATCCCCCTATATAGGTTTTTTGGGGGCATCTTTTGTCTATGAAGAAAAATAGGGATGGAATAAAGGCTTCTAACTATAATAATTCTATTTATCTTCCTTTTTTCCTAGAATATCTCATTTTGATGTTCTGTTAATGCCCTGGTGTTTGGTTGTTTGTCTGTTTTCCTTCTGCATTGTGCTCTCCATTTTTTTCTTTTTTGGCTATGAACTGTCCTTTAGGTAATGTTTTGTTTTTTGATTTTTGTTTTGTTTTTTTTTTGAGTTGGAGTCTCACTCTGTCGCCCAGACTGGAGTGCAGTGCCCGCTCCCGGCCACCGCAGCCTCGACCTGCTGGGCTCCAGCAATACTTCCGCCTCAGCCTTCCGAGTAGCTGGAACTACAGGCGTGCGCTACCGCGCCCGGCTAATTTTTTGATTTATTGTAGAGATGAGGTCTCGCTTGCCCAGGCGGGTCTCGAACCCGCGGACTCAGGCAATCCACTCACCTCAGCCTCCCAAAGGCGCGGGATTACAGGCTGAGCCACCGAGCCTGGCTAGGTAATGTTTATATTGCCACTGCCTGCTGCCGTTTTCTTTGTATGTCTGTGATGTGCCTTTATAATCCTTCCTTTCTTCATGATTCTCTTTGCTTATTTTCCTCCTCAGTGTATAAATGTCTGGACGATGGCTGGGGCAGTGGGATCAGAGAGGAAGAGCTGATGTGAGTGGTATTGCTCGAGGAGAACCAGTGGGCTGAGCAGACTCAACTGTGGAGGGCTGGACTTTGGGGATTGGGAGAGGGTACGGCCTCTGGAAGGGGGCCGGGCAGGTTCGATGTGAGACAGGCTGAATTTGGAAGAGAATTGGCTGTCTGCCTCTTTGTCCACAGGTTACCCTGTCCTCAAAGGACAGGCTGGGGACACAGTTGTAGAGATGGACTTCCCATGGATTTATGACAGTCTCTGAATTCGAATTTAGATCCTCACCCACGGCTTTTGTGACACTGACAGCACACCTAATTTCTTTGTATCTCAGTTTTTCTGTAAACGAAGAATACCAAGGTTTATTTAAAACTAGTTCTATAGGAATGTTTATGAGTATCCATGAGATATACAGTTTCTAAGTGCTTGAGGGTCTCTTGGGTGCTTGCAAACAAACAAAGGTATTATGACTTTAAAGTAGTATTATTTTGAAATGAAAGTTCTGCCTGAAATGTGTCTGATGAAGAGTTAAACTATTTTCAAAAACGAGGATGTGTGCAGCTCATCTCTGCAGTGAAATGCCATTTCCCACTGATTTGATCGTGCCTTTTCTCCTTAAGCCTTGCTTCTTCCAGTGTTCTGTGCTCGGCATGGTAATTAGGGACTTCTGCTGTCAGAGATGGGATGCTCCTGGCTATTTCTTGAGCTATACTTACCCACAGCTTAGTTCTTCATATTTCCCTGGCAGGGCGTGCGGTGTGTAAATTTAAGTCAGAGGATTTGGGGAAATCACATGGTAGGCAAAGCTACAGAGAAGGGGAATCAGATGGGGTTGCTAGCTTTTAATTGAAGTTTAGTTGGAGGTTCAATGAGGTGAGACTGTTATGACAGATTTCAAAATGTAATGATAGGAAAATGAGGTGGGTTCATCAAAGTCAGAGTAAATACAGAGCAACAGCTCAGCAACTCAGCATGAAACAACAGCTACAAACCCTCAAAAAAAATGCAGAGTAATTAAAATGTACATTGTGCAGCCCTCCTTCTCAGTGGGTACCTTTCCAAGAAAAGCAATAACTTTATTGTGAAAAATGTAAACACAAATTTGGAGATGTAAATTACATGCATATTTTAATCTTGTTCATAAACATGGAAGGTTTTCAAAATGTAAATATAATCAAAGCACACAACTGCAGCTGAAATCAGATTTGAGAAAGACCTCAAGAAGGTGAAAGGCCTTCCAGTTCCCTCCTCCCCAAACCCAGACTCTATCTACCTACCTACCTCTTCTAGATATTGGGAAAAGATGTGGGATTCTGTACTTCATCTTATAAGGATGCAAACCCTTAGAAGGGTCTCTTATTTTTTTAATGCCACAGAAGAAATCATAGATTTGATTTTTTCTCTCTACTCTCTGTCTCATCTCTTCTCCCTTTGGTCTACACATGTGCTGTTGGAGGTGAGTGAGTGTAGGGCAGTGATTAAGTGTTAGATAATTTGCCACATGGAAAGGAGGAGGAAATTTACTCAAATGCTGTCTGAATTATTTTATTTCCCTACTTTAAGCATGTAGGTTACCTCAACTTGAACCAGTTCTAGGAGCTGAGCTGAGGAAGTCAGCATGAGATAGTAGAAAACTCACTGAGCTTGTGTTGAAGAAATACGTGTGGATCTGCCTTGACTGCCCCTCGCTGCCAGAATGATCTTGGACAGAAACCTTCACTTAGCTAGGTCAAAGTTTCTTCATCTGTTACAGTCATTGAGTTGGCCTGAGATGAGCTCCAAGGTTCTTTTCCATTCAAACTTTTTGCAGTACTGTGTATTTACTTGGATACAAATGGGAACCTGGAGATTCAAATCAATGTGGTACCCTTCTTGAGTGCCCAGGAAAAACACTCCAGAGAAGACTCAAGAAATTCTGCCAAAGACTATCCATGCTGTAATTTAAGGCCAGGACTTCCTGAGACTTATTAGAAGTCCTGCTTCTGCCACCTCCTCAGCATTAGAAGAGGCCTTCCTAGTAGGGAATGACTTGGTGTCTGTCCAGACCATCAAGGATAATGATCAGAGGTTTCACCGGGATGACCCAGTATAATAATCTTATGTACAAGGGGAGGCCCCAAAACCCCGGAATGTATTTAAAAATAATAAATATTTATTCTTACATGTTTAAACTTCAGTCACCTTCAAAGTACTCTCCATTTGATGTAGTACACCTATTGAGATGCCTTTCCCACTGCTCAAAACAGTTTTTGAACCTGTCAATTTTGATGCCTTTTAATGCTTCTGCTGTTTTTGTTTCACCTCCTCCACATTGGCAAAACATTTCGTTTTGAGGACTTTTGTCATCTGGGGAAACAAATAAAAAAGTATCTTGGAGTAAGATTGGGTGACTAGAAAAGGTGGAATATGGCAGCCATGCTGTTTTTGATCAAAAACTGATGAATATTCAGTGCAGTGTGAGCAGGTATGTTGTCATGGTGGAAGAACCAGTCACCTGTTTGCCAAAACTCAGGACGTTTCTTCCGTGAATTGTGTCACAACTTTCTCAAAACTGCCAGATAGGCTGGGCTTGGTGGCTCAGCCTGTAATCCCAGCACTTTGGGGGGCTGAGGCCGAGCGGGTTGCCTGAGCCCACGGTTCGAGACCAGCCTGGGCAACTGGCAAGACCTCGTCTCTACAATAAATCAAAAATTAGCCGGGCGTGGTAGCACGTGCCTATAGTTCCCACTACTTGGAAGTCTGAGGTGGAAGGATTGCTGGAGCCCAGCAGGTCGAGGCTGCGGTGTCTGTGAGTATGCCACTGCCCTTCAGCCTGGGCAATGGAGTGAGACTCCACCTCAAAAAAAAAAAAACTTCCAGGTAAAAACTTTGGTTGACCATTTGATCTGGAGGAAAAAATTCCAAGCATACTACAAGGAGCCTGCCACCCCAAAGGATAACTCTGGGGTTTGGGGGGCGTCCTCCCTTGTAATATGTCTCTATTGATGAGGGAAATATTTAGCAGGGTATCCATCCTGCATTTCTCTCAGTGCATTTCCTTATCAGAGTAGGGTGATATAAATGTATAGAATTATATGGGGAGACATCACAAGAGCAACCTGTCATTTGTATAAATAGCATCAAAAGAAATTAAAGTATAGTATTCAGGGAGGCTTAACTTTAAGAAATCAAACCCAAAGTTTAATTTGAAGAGCCTTTTTACTGTCTTGTTGTTTCTGGGTATTCCACCAGGAAAACATGAAGTCATGTTTTTCTTGATTAATGGTTTTAAGATAGAAAACAGAAAGTACACTGAATTTAGCATTTGCTTTGCCAGCGTGTTGCACAGTAGGAGATGGTTGGGAGTTGGAGGTAGGGTAAGAAAAATGACTAATGATATGTTTTCCAATTGAGACCACTCCTTCCCACCATGAATGCCAAAGGATGTCCTTCCAAGGGACCAGCAAGTCCTGGCCTGACCAAGGCTTGACCATCTAGCTTTTGCAACGATTGCCTCAGGCTTCTCTAGAAAGGGGGCAGGTTTGGATCAGGCTCCAAAAGAGCTCTCTGATTTAATTTTATTGGAGTGTCAGGATGGCAAAGTTTCCAGAGCAATCTGGGGATGGGAGTGAGAGCTTGTAAGATATGCATTGCCAGTTGAAGCTTTTGGGAAAACGGGGAGGAACGAAGAGAGGAAAGGGTATGAAATATGAGTAAAAGCATTTGTGTCTCCTCATCCTGTCACAACACTTAACACTGTTTTTCTTGATGTATAAGGATAGATATGTATGTTGTATTCATGCATTCTTAGTTACAGTGGCTATGATCTTTTAATGTTGAGACTAGAATGGAGCTAAAAGATAATGTTCTATTTTAACTGAAGCTTACCAGTAATCCATAAGAAAATAAATATCACCTAAAAGTTCCTAGACTGTTGTATCAAAGACCTAAACAAAAGAGCTAAAACTGTAAAACTCCTGAAAGAAGGCATAAGAGTAAATTTTCATGGCTTGGATTTAGCAATGTTTTCTTAGACATGATACCAAAAGCCTAAACAGTAGAAGAAAAACATAGATAAATTGAACTTTTTCAAAGTTAAAAATCCGTGCATCTATGAACCACCATCAACAGAGTGAAAATACAACCCATAGAATGAAGGAAAACATTTGTAAGTCATATATATAATGAATGTTTAATATCTAAAATATACCAAGAACTCTTATAACAAAACAGTAAAAAATAAACAACCCAATTTTTAAAATGGCAAAGGACTTGAATTAACATTTCTTCAATGAAGATAACAAATAGTCAATAACACATGAAAAAATGCTCAGTATCTTCAGTCATTAAGAAAATGCAGATCAAAACCACAATGAGATACCATTATACCCACTAGATGGCTATTATAAAATAACAATTGTTGGTGAAGAAATGGAGAAATTAGAACCCTTATTCATTGATGATGGGACTGTAAAATGGTACAGCCAATGTGGAAAATAGTTTTGTGGTTCCTTAAAAAGTTAAAACATATAGTTACTGTGTGACCCAGCAATTCCACTCCTAATTCTATACACAGAATAATTGAAAATAGGTGTTCAAGCCAAAAACTTGTACATGAGTATTCATAAAAGCACTCTCACAATAACCAAGGTGGAAACAACCAAAATGTTCATCAATTGATGAATGGATAAATAAACAATATGTGGTATATTCATGCAGTGCAATATTGTTCAGTCATAAAAAGAGATGAAGTACTGGACTGGCCGCGGTGGCTCAAGCCTGTAATCCCAGCTCTTTAGGAGGCCGAGGCGAGAGGATTGCCTGAGCCTGCGGGTTTGAGACCAGCCGGACGTGGTAGTGCATGCCTGTAGTTCTGGCTACTTGGAAGACTGAGGCGGAAGGACTGCCGGAGCCCAGCAGGTCATCATTGGGGTGGCTGTGAGTCTGTCTCCAACTCGGAAAAAAAAAAAATAAGAACGGAAAAAAGAAAAAGAAAGAAAGGAAGTAATGAAGTACTGATGGTGCTCCAGTGTGGATGAGCTTTGAACACTGCCTTCAGTAAAAGTAGCCAGACACAAAAGAACACATATTGTATGATTTCATGTACATGAAGTGTCCAGAAGAGAAAAACCAGTAGAGGCAGCAAGTAGAGCAGTGGTTTCTAGGGACTGAGGGTGAGGAAGAATGGGGACTGAGTGGTTAATGGGCGTGGAATCTCCATTTGGGGTGATGAAAAAGTTCTAGAACTAGAGAGTGGTGATGGTTGCATGACATTGTGAATGTACTTAATGCTGGTAAATTGTACACTTTCAAAGGGATAAAATGGTAAATGTTATGTGTATTTTACCACAATTTTTTAAAAAAGTTCTCAAAGTATATGAACTTCTTAGAAACCCTGGTAATGAGATACCTTTGACAAATGAACTCAGTTTTACCAAGGGAATAGACATATTTCAATTCAAGTACAGCTTTTGGGATTCAGAAAAGCTTCTCAAAGAGAAAATATATACAACTGTTTCCAGAGCAGTCTGGGGTAATTGGGGATAGGAGTGAGAGCTTGTAAGATGTGTGTGGCATTCTGTCCAGGCTCTGCTGTTCTATGGCCTTGGGCACATCATGTAAACTTTCTGGGCCTTAGCGGTGCACTTGGATAAATCCCCTAATTCTGGGTAGGAGAAGGTCATAATCATGTATGGGACCTCTTCAAGCCTCACATATCTTCTTTCTCCTTGTTCCTTTACCCAGTGTGAAGGGTAGAATGTTTCAGAGGAAATGCTCTACCCCCAGGAGAAGGAGGTGGGGTGGCATACACAGGCATGGAAGGTGCAGTGGTATGTCTTTGGTAATGCCTTTGTAATATTTAAAAGTCCTAGAGCTGAACCTGGTAGGCCTCTGATCCTCGAAAGTTCAGGAATTAAGTTCTTTCATTGCTTCATACACTGACCACTAGCTGTTATTTATTGCACACACTCTATACTGTATACAGTACATTGCTGAAAGATAAGAGAGCCCCTGAATTCATGGCGTATGTGTTCTAAAGGGAGGAGGTCTTACTGGAGAGTTCATTATTGAATTACAGTTGTGGTGAGGACTATGAAGAGGAAGGAGATGCTACTACAGGAGAGTACATGCTATAGGAGCGTAGTCCAGGCTCAGGGATGGCTGCTCTGAGGAGGCTGTGGTTGAAATGCCATCTGAAGGATGACTTGGAATTAACTTGGAAAGCTAGGAAAGGTGCAGGTAGCATTGCTGGTGGAGAGAGAACAGCAAAGAAGGATGGAGAGCATGCTTGGAGGAGCAGTCATCAAGAAAGCCTCATTCTAGGATGTCCCACTGAGTGCGGCCACCATCCTTGAATTAGAGGTCCAAGAGAAGTGATCTCCCTTAGACCACAAATGAGCACTTCCGCCAGCATACTCTGCTTTCGTGTCCCCACAAAACCACATCCTATGATCCAGGCTGTGTAACCAGCAGTCACCAAGCAGTATCTCTGGAACTTAAAATGCTCCCCAGAGTCGGGTGTGACCTGAAGCCACCACACCTCAGAGCCCCTTTACATCTCCACAGCACTGGGCAGTGTGAGTCACAGAACAAGTGGCTCTGGAGCATGACACCCAGCATGGCATGCCAGTGTCCAGAGGATGTGTCTCCTTTTGGTCTTTCAGTTTTCGGCCCATCAAACCAGTCCATCTAGGCTTTGAGGACTGTGGAACTACCAGACTTTTACTCAAGCCGTAGGAACCATTGTACTTGTCAGGCTCATGGCTCACATTTGGTGGATAAACTGGATCCACCATTAGAGCAGAGGCCACAGTTTCCACACTCTGATGGAGCAGCCCGAGGTGCACGGAGCTCACACCTTCAGGTCACATTCTATACTCCTGGGAGCCTGCCCCACTTAAGGTCAGTGTGTTTGGAGAGCTCAGAGCTGGGGCCAGCATGTGGAGTGCTCCGGGCTAAGGAAAGGGGAAAAGTAGCAGTGGTGACAGAAACCAGCCGTTAAAGAAAAGAGCTTATCAGTAAGTCTCAGTTTAGACATTCCCTCCATCCAGAAATTCTATTATGTTTTTTCTGCTAATTTGGAAGCTCGCATGACATCTCTTTGTGACCATAAATTTATTCCACCAGGCTTAATATCTTTTTCCCTTTGCTTTCAGGAGAGTAGAACTGGCGAAAGCAACAGCTGTGTTGAAGAAATAATTCGGGTAAGATTATTCTAAAAATCTTATCAACTTGTCGGACCTGGATTTCATATAGAAAGGGAACATGGCTCCATGATCAAAGGGAGCCCATTGTTTGTTGTTTGGCATTTATCTTTTCTGAGGATAATCACAGACGTTGACTAAATGACATTTCTTTTAGAAATCTAGGAATTGCACCCCATCTGGGGTGCCTTTGCACAGGCTGAGGTGACACTATATTAGAGTGATCAGCTAGAAGACAGAAGAACAGAATTTAGATGAAAAATATGTTGGTGCTCTTGTTTGGATTCCTCATTCATCACCCTCCTGTTTAAAAGCATCCTCTAATAGTCTGTACTTTTTGAGTCAGACAGGAGTTGCCTGGTTATTTTTCTTCTAAACTTAATTAGAATCAGAAGCACTTGACAAAGAGGTAATGCTCAGAGTCTGGAAATTCCTTTCTATATTGTTTTGCATGTTGTTATTATCCCTGTTACTCTCTGGATCCCTATCCTTTTCATCACCATCAGGTCTAGTGTGGATTCCCTTCCTGAACCAGTTTCATGCCCAGTTTGACTTAGGGTGACGTGTTCCACCATGTCAGTGTTTTCCCAACTTACTAGGATGTCATCATCAACCCTTATTTTATTTTCACTCATATTTTTTTTCAGGAGAGTAACCTAATAAGTTACAGTTCCCAAAAGTTGATATTGTACTGGGCAACACACCAATACCTAGTTGACCAGGTGGTATGGAATTTTGCTGTAAAAAAAAAGAAAAGAAAAAACCCCACGAAACTTTATTTTAATATGGTGCTACCCATTGGATATCCTATACATTTTTTAAAAAATTGCTAGTGATTCAAGGGCAGTAATATAATTATTTGGTTTAAAATTTTATAGTAACCAACTTTTTTTCTTTCTGGAAAGCATTATTAAAAACAAATTTTTTCACTCTCAAGTTGACCAGAATAATTAATCCAAGTTTGATTTGTTGAATTTATTATGACTCTTTTTCTGGCAGAGATTTATGTAGAAGTTAAATGTCAAAGCAGGCAGCTTCATTTTTGTCATTTAAGTCTATGTTAAATAAAATACATATTTTATATCTATAGTATCTCTCTTCTAGGGCTTTATTGCATATGAAACAACAAGTAGTGCAAGATGCTGATATTAACTTCTCCTATTTTTCTCTTTTTCAACACTCTTTCCTGTTTGGAGTCCAAATATTTCACTTTTAAGCCATCTTCCCGTGGTCGGTTATGATGTTTGTATCTACAAAATGACAATACCAGAACACACCAATCCCCTCCTCGGATTCCCTAATTAGAAAAATTTGACCCCTCTTCTCCTTGGCCTTTATGAGAACATGGAGGAAATCTGTGCTTTGGCCTTCTTTTCTAGCCTCTAAGCAGAGCTTGAAGTTTGAATAAAGACTTGAGTAGTTCACATACCAAAAGAATATCGTTTAGGTAGAGTAATATTCTATTAGAATAAAGCTGAATGCCACAGGCAAGAGTTTATAAACCTTTATATTTTTCTGAAAAAAGCTGATGAGAGCCTCATGCCCTCCCACCCCTTCCCTACTGACTCCTAATACCTCCCACCACTGGCACTGCCCCTGCCATGACCCTCCGTGAGTCAGGCATGGAACTAAGGGAAAACACAGCCCCGCCAGGTCATTGATTTTTATCTGTACTCAAGGGTGAAGTTTCTGCGTGTATCAAGAGGGCAGTGGAGATGGTGGCTGGATTAAGAGGCAACTGAACTCCAAATTCCACTCTTCCTAGACCCATGAGGAGCAGCAGTCCAGGGTAGAAAGTAGTATAGTTTGGAGGAAATGGGGATGATGATGGTGCCAGTGACATCCAGTTGAGCCACATCCGTCAGCCTAAGGTGTTAGTAGTAGTAGTTGGTATTTAGGGGGCTCCTAGAGGATCATTTCAGTGGTCTCAGTTTTTTTTCCTGGAATGTCTTTTTGGTTATGCCCTGTCTCACTCACATCAGCCTTTCTCCAAGATCACCTTCCCCTCTTATCCTCCAAACATGAGCACAGGCCTCCTTTTTAATTACAGCCTGTAGTAGTAGTTGTATATCTGTCACACACCAGCATTCCTTTCAGACATTGGCCCTGATGTCTGGAATTTGAAACTCACTATTTTGCTGAATGAGTAAGACAGAGAGGGAGAAAGGGAGGGAAGGAGAGATTTTTCTAAAAGAAAATGATGATTATCGTTGTGATGGCTCACAAACAAATTCCATTTCCTATAAATCATGGACATGATGTATTGGTCTTTTTAGGATCGGCTTTCCAGGGATAGTCTTTGTGGGGCCCAATTTTCCTTATCAGTTTCTCTGCCCTTGTGACCAGTTCAGGTAAACCCAATGAGGGCAAAGTCACCAGGGCTACCTGTTAGTTGCAGTCATCATATTTAGTTAATAACTCTTTCTTGTTGTGAAGGAAGAGAAGGGTCATTAAAAATACCTTAAGATGATAAAAATTGGGACATGCATGCCCTTTCCACTTGTGAGGTACTGGACGAAAAATGCTGTGCCAAACAGATTGGCCTCTTGCCTGCTTGGAACTGACAGTCTGCTGGAAGAGATAGATATGCTACTTTTTTAAAGACCACTTAAATATGTGATGTTAACTGTAATACACACTTAGAGTTTAATGAGCGCTCACTATAGGGTACATGACCTAACTTGGGGTCAGAAATGGCTTCCCTGGAAAAATGACATTTGAAACAATAGTTGGAGAATGAATAAAAAATCATCCTAGCCGGGCTCAGTGGCTCAGCCTGTAATCCCACGCTTTGGGAGGCTGAGGTGAGTGGATTGCCTGAGCCTGCGGGTTTGAGACCCACCTGGGCAGGTGAGACCTCATCTCTACAATAAATCAAAAAATCAGCCGGGCGTGGCAGCGCGCGCGCCTGTAGTTCCAGTTACTTGGAAGGCTGAGGCAGAAGGATCGCCGGAGCCCAGCAGGTCGAGGCTGCGGTGGCCGGAAGCGGCCATTGCACTCCAGTCTGGGCGACAGAGGGAGACTCCAACTCAAAAAAAAAAAAAAAAATCATCCTAAGGAGAAGAATGGGGAAGCCTCCAAGCAGAGAAAAAGGAAGAACGTGGCTTGTTAGAGGCCCTGAGAGGACAGGAAAGGCCAGAGTGACTAGACAGTGGGCCGACAGAGCTAGGCAGAGGTCAAAGGAGCCGGGTCATGTTATGCCTTCTCTACCATGCTCAAGATCCCATATGATGGGGAGTCAGCCAGCCGTTTGAGCAGAGCAATGTGATCAGACTGGCACTTTACAGGTACCACTCTGGCTGCTATGGAGAATGGATCGAGGAGGAAGAGGAGAAGCAGGAAGAGTAGGTAGGAGGCTATTGCAGGAGTACAGGGGAGAGATGCTTAGTAAAAGGCCGTGGAAAACATGAGGGGAGAGCCTGGCTTTGGGGGTGGAAGAGAATCATAAATCCGTTTTTAGACATGCTGAGTTTGAAGTGCCTTTGAGCTAGTCAAGTAAACATGGAGAATGCAGCATAATGTACAAGAAGGCACCCCCCCAATGGAATTTATTTATTAACAGTTGCATATTTATTCTTACATGTTTAGACTTCAGTCACTTTCAAAGTACTCTCTGTTTAACGCAGTCCACCTATGGAGATGCTCTTTCCACTGCTCAAGACGGTTTTTGAACTCATCGATTTTGATGCCCTTTAGTGCTTCTGTCATTTTTTGTTTCGCCACTTGCACGTTGGCAAAACATTTCCCTTTGAGGACTTTTTTCATCTGGGGAAACAGAGAAAAGTCGCTCAGGGTGAGATCAGGTAAAGAGGGAGAGTGGGGTCACGGGGGCGATGCTGTTTTGGTCAAAACCTGCCAAACACGCAGCACAGTATGAACAGGTGTGCTTGTAAATCACCCATCATGAAATGGGCAAACACGTTGAAATAATCTCCCCGCCCCCCCCCCCCCCCCCAAAAAAAGTTCACTGAAACCAAACCCAGCCTCTCACAACAACATTAGCTGGTACACTGATGCCAGTGGGTTCCTAGAACGCTTACCGAACGGTCGAAGGCTAAACTACAAGGGGCCTGCCCTCCAAAAAATAATTCCAGGTTTTTTGGGGTCCCCTCTGAATAGACTTGGAGGTCAGAGCAGAGGTCTGCAGGCCAGCACTTTGGATATATCAGCATGTCATTGGTAATGAAGTCATTTTCCTGGCGAAGACTAGACACCAAGAAACAATGAGAGCCTAAATTCTGACACTGAGATAGCAAAGACAGGTAGGTTTCTGGCAAATAGAAGTGAGGAGGGAAAATTATGACAGTGAAAAGTCATAGACTCCAAGGAAAGAGAGTTTCAAGCTCAACGGGGTTTCGTTTCTGAGAAAAGAAAGATGAAAATCTAAAACTACTCAAGAGTAAGGTCACTGGCGACCATTTTGCATGCTGTTTCTGTGGAGTGGAGTGGGCAGAACCCAGACTAGAGAAAACTGAGTATGAAACTCAGTTGAGCTTGAAACTCTCTTTTCTTGGAGTCTGTGACTTTTCACTGTCGTAATTTTCCCTCAGCATTTTTGGCCACTCCTCCTCACTTCTATTTGCCGGAAACCTTCCGGTTTAGAGACCTCTTGTGAGGAAAGGTCACAGTTTTCATTCAACTCCCCTTTCCAATGACAACATATCCCATGTACAATAGCAATAGGAGGCGCTGGTGTAGGTCCCTTGCGCGCGTTAGTGCATTTCACCATCACAACTGCCTCATGGGATAGTCTTGTTAACATCCCCCTCTTAGAGATGGGGAAAGGAAAGTGAGAAGTCAAACACAACTTGCCCAAGGTCACATAGCTAGCAGGGGGTAGAACGGGGATTTTAAAGAAGACATCTCACACAGCAGCCTCTCTCTCTGCTACTGCGTTGTCTTACTAAATGAAGTGTCCCCCTGGCTCGTTCATGAAACCACTCAGGCATTTTGCTGTGAACAGGAGGTTTTCCGTTTCCACATGTTTATGATTCGGAAGTGCCAGATCACTCGTGTATGCCCTTAAACTCATAGAGGTTTTATGGCCAGTGTTATCAACCTCATCTTTAACTTCTTTCCCTCGCCTCTCTTATTTTTGCTGAGGTGACTGTTTTCAAGTCATTTGAATATTACATTGTGTTCCACCGTATAATTGTTTTTATTCTTACTCAGAGAGTTTTAATCTCGGGACCTAATAAATCTGTGTGTGATTGCAAAATTCTTTTAACCGAGGGAGAAATTATCACCGAGTCCTGTGAAGATGGGCGATCAGGGCTTGAAGCCCTCATGGCTGACATATGTTTGTAACAGGCAGTTTTCTAAGCTACACTATATTTCATCCTTAAAGGTTCCAGTGCTGTCATACGTAGGTGTTTTCCATAGCATTATCCATTAAGGTGGAACGGCATTAACATTTGTTCAGCAAATAAAATTTGTTTACAACTTAATGGGTGTGGGGGTGCAGGGCTGGAATCCAGAAAGCACAAGTTTTATGCAAGATGGCTTCAGACGGCATTTGTTGAAGGCACTGCTCATAATACAGAGTCTCTTTGTAATAAGAGACTGGTGTTTGAGACTCTGGTTTAGACTTAAGGAATGAATTTAGAGACAATTCCAGTGCAACATCTGAGTGGATTACGTTCCTTGCTTTCATCTTTGGTCACTAATTTATTTCCAATGGGCTATGAAATAGTCACAGTGAGTATTTGCATAGAGTTATATTTCTGTTTATATGAATGGGGTAAATGGTACTCATTTAAATTTCGGAGATCCAAAGCAGTTTCCTGATGCGATAATTGAACAGGCCTCAGGAAAATATAGGGAACTCCTTTTTTTTCCCTTGGTTTTTCAGAAACCAAGGAGCCTCCTGGTGTCCTGGGTAAGGTGTTTTCCTGTTTGTGGTCCTGGGAGAATTGTGAGTTGAGAGCACTGGCACAGGAAATGCACGTCATGCCAGCCCCTCACATGTGCAGACCCTGGATGGTGGGACAAGAGAGGCCTTGTGCTAAAAAAAAATCTGCATGGTCCTTCACCCAAATGAAAACATATTAGCCACTCAACGCCTACTGGAAAACAGAACAAAGAGATGACTTGTTTTCAGTGACCTATTTGGGTCATTTGCAGAGCTGGACCTAGGTCAAATCTCCCCTGCTTCAGACCCCAACGGGCTTTTTTCTAGGCATACTGTTTCCTTGATACATATTTCATTTGTTTCCAACAGTGAAGATCTCATTCGTAACAACATGACGCCCACCAATGGCAACATCAATCCAGGTGTAACTGTGGGGGAGCCCCATGAATATACTCCGTTACTTGTTGTAGTGAAATAAAATCAAAACAAAAGTATACATGATGGAAGCCTAGAGAAATTCAGCAAGAAAACCTGCAATAAGTCTAAGCCAAGGTGAATTAGTTCACTTGGTGGTGTTTTGTTTTGTGATTTCTTTTTGCATCTGGCCATCTGAACGGTTGGGGACAGAAATACCATACTTTTATGTCTTATTTTACATCTGTAGAGGCATTTTTAATAGATGCTTTTAGATTAGCCCTTTTGGTTGAAACCAGAAGCCCTAAGTGGCTCTGTTTCTACCTGCCAAGGGTGCCCTCGGGCCTGTTTGGTGTTTCAGCTTGCAGCCTGTCCTATGCTGCAGGGCCATGTGGCTTCACTCTATAGGCTGCAATGATTCTAGAGGTGCTCAGTTTCTGACAGAGGTGGGTCAGGAGACCATTCTAATTCTGAATCTGTTCTGAGCCCGGGGGCTTTAGGGTGATGCCCAAAGGATCCCCAGAGGTCCAGAGGCTCATGTTGAGAATGAATGACTGTCCCATTCTGATGCCCACCATTAGAAATCACAAAGGCATCTGTGGAACCATATGGACGGAAGATCAAGGGAATGTTAGTAGTCCGTGTATCTAAGAGTTGGCGAGAAGATCATTTCTGCCCTGACAGTAAAAGGTGGGTCCTGCCATCTTAGTCAGTGTCTTTTCATGGGTGTTTTTCAGTAATTTACTGTGAAGGTTTCACAGTTTTTTTGTTTTGGGTTTTTCTTTTTGTTGTTGTTGTTTGTTTGTTTTTTGTTGTTTTGTTTTTGATACTTAGAGAACTTCAGCACTACATAGAGGAGTGAGGTATTATAAAGACTTGATTTTTGTATGTTTTCTATTGCTGTAGCCTGGCAAGGCACACCAACAGAACTAAGAAAAGTACCTCAAGTAGAAGTAGATGTGCTCGGTGCCTTAGAACACCTACCACACGCAGAAGAAACAGGTGGGCTGAGTGAGCGAGAGGAAGAATGCAGGGGAGAAAACAAATAGAGATGTGCCCCTTTCAGCAGCAGTACTTCCTACCAAGGTGATCTGCAGAGTCCAGCCCCTGCAACACAGAAGAAGAGGGTAGAAGGCTGGGATTAGAGCTGAAGGCAGCAACCTTGCTGGCCCCAGCTCTTTGGGACCCCTTTGACCACGCTTTTCATTCATATGTTCCATTCAGGTTTCCCTAGTGTCTTTATAGTTTTTCTTCTTTATGTTTGAGTGACTATTTTCAAAAAAATAAAGACTTAAGCATGAATCATGGCAAACCAAAAGTGAAAATTCTTATTTTTATCTATGAATGAGGTTTGTCATCTCAGTGTTATTTTATTTTTTTACAATATGGAGTTGAAAATATTAATACGTGTAAAATCATAGTATCTGATAATACTTTCAAGTTTGTAAATTCTCCAAACGTATAACTAACTTACTTGCAATCTGGGTTTCATTTGAGCGTTATTCTCCAACAGTGAAATTTTGGTGTTCATTACTAGCCAGCTAACTTGGTTTATAATGTCTTTTGTTAATTTCATTTAAGATAACCAATTCAGTTTTATTTTTTCTTTCCTGTTTTCTTACTTACTACAACCATATATATTCATCAGGCTTTGAAAAATTACTGGAGCTCAGAACTGAAAATTATTTTGGTAGTTATTCTGTTTTAAGGCATTAAAAAAAATTTGTAGAGTGCTGATTAAGAAGCCTCCTGCGGGTCCTTGAATAACTTCATTTTGTCTAATGTCATTTTGTTGTAACATTGATGAGAAAAAAAAATTGGTTCCAACACGAGACCACTGGGCCACTGTCTGTGTAGAATTTACGTGTCCTTCTCAAAGCTGTGCATGTTAGGTGAATAGGCGTGTCTGCACAGTCCCACTGTGAGTGTGTGTGTGTGAGTCGTCCTCCCTCCTGGTACCCTAAGCTGCCGGAATAGTCTCCGGCCACCCACCACCCTGAAGTGGATTGGAAAATGAATGAATTAATATAAATGATTGTAAAACAAAAATTCATAAAGTCTGCAGTAATCATGCAAATGAGTGGCAATAAAAAAGAGGTACTAAAACCCTCAGCAAACCAGCCCTATCTGTGGCTGTGTTTGAGCTGTGTGGCAGGAAGAGGTAATTTATAAAAAATTTATAATTTTTACTTTGCAAATGTTTATTCTTTGATTTAACCCATCAACTGCTTGACCACCGTCACTCACCGATTTACCAAAAGTGGGCTATTGATCTTACTTCTTATAAACTGTTATTAAATATAAACATAGCTTACATTTATTTTGGTGTTTAGTATTAGAAGTGTTTGGGTGTTTATGTAGAAGTTTGGTGGTGTTTTTGTGATCAGACATATGCTTTAGGAGCTTAACTCTTTGTTTATGTCAGTCTATGGGAAAATTTGTTTTGTCATATAGCATTTGCTTTAAGTCACAGTTTCCAATAACTTAGCTACAGTGTTAAGTGAGGACTAACTATAGAGACATTGAAATATCTGCTAAAGTGATGTTAGTACTTAAAACATGAAAGCAAATAAGTTCTATTCGTTTGCATAAGTATGTTTGGAGTGTGAATGTATATATGTGTGTTGTGTGTGCATAATTTCATGTCATGAAATTCCTAGCATGAAGGACCCTGTGTCCTCCACCTCTACCTGACATTTTTTGCTTTTCACTCTGACCTAGAAATCCTATCAGGCAGTTGGTCCTTGTAAACAGATCCTTGAGTATAATTCACCAAAGACCTTACAGTCCCATTACTGCCACCATCAAATTCCCTAAGGACACTGCCATCTTTCTTCCCAGACACTTTGCTCATTTCAGCCTGTGACTGGGATAGCCGAACTGAGGCATTGCCCTCCTTCGAGGTGGGTCCCTCCTTCAAGGCAGGTCCCTCTGTTGACAGGCTCTGCTAGCCATACATGTGTCCATGCTTAATGCCTTGTCCACTCTCTGATCTGCACCACTCCTGCATCACTCCAGGATGGAGCAGCGACACCTCCTGTCTAGCAGCCGGCACTGGAGGGCTGGATCATGGATCCCTCTTGGCACCCCGCCGGTTGTAACCCCTGGTTTATGCTGGATCCCATTTCCAGGACAGGATCACGGGAGCCAAAGTATGCTCTCCCTTAAAGAGTGGCTTATTCCCCACCAGCTCTCACAATCACCATGGTATTCACTAGGCAGTACTGACTGTTGTGTGTCCTGCGGTCTTTTTACCTTTCCCTAGTTGGCATTACATTTCCCAATGTTTTTTCATCATCAACCTCCTAAAGAGCCTTTTTGGATATTTTTTTCCTGGTTACTCCCCCATGAAACCCTAATACCACAGAGATACTGTACTGTTTGTGTGTGGTGTGTACATCTGTGCTTTATACATAGTAAGATTATTTCTTTTTTTTGGAAAGCAGGATTTATTGAGAGGACAGAAAATCTCCCACAGCGAGAAGTGACCCGAGGGGTTTTCTCAGAGTAAGATTCTTTCATCCCCAGGAACCAATTGTGTGTAGCTTCTGTTGGGAATGCCTGCTTAGACCATCCCCGCTTGCTGCACACCTGTGACACCGGCACCTCCTCCTTACCCTCTGCAGATACTTTACCATCTCTGTCTCTGAGGAGATGGGAGCCATCCAGTAGGCACCCCTGGGCCAGTGACTTCAGTCAGTCAGTGTGCCAGGCTCTGTTCTCAGTGCTGAGAGCAAAATGGGCACTGCTGCAGCCAGCTCAGGAGCAAGCAGGCACCTCCTCTTTCTCTGCTCCCTTCTGTGTCTCCCTGCTAGTTTCTTATCCTCAGGGTAAACATGGACAAATCATCCCCATCTTGCCCTACAGTTCCTACAGCTGTTTCAGCCTTCCTAGATAGACCTTCCTGGCCAAAGTCTCCCTGCATCTCCACTTCTGGTTTCCCTTCCACTCACGACTGTCTTCTCTCCTGTCACAGTCTCGCCTGAGATGACTTTTCCTGAGGTCACCGCCCCAGACCTGCTTATCAGAAGGGCAGAGACCACCCCGCATTTGATGTCTTGGTGGGCATTTGATGTTGCTCACCGCAGAATCCATGTTAAAAGGCTCATGCCCTTGGCATCTCTCCCACCATGGCTTCCTGGGTTTACTCAACGTTGTGGCTATTTCTTCTTGGTCTCCTCTGTGAACTGCGCTTCCTGTAACTATCTCTGGATGTTGGTGTTCCTCAGGGTCTATCCTAGCTCTCTTCTCTTCTTGCATGCTGTGGGTTCCCTTGAGTCTGGTAATGTCCAGTGTGGTGATGTGTTTCAAGTGTGTGTCTCAAACCCAGCTCTGTTTCCTAAGTTTCATGCCCACCTATCCAGCCGCCACCAAATTGCTCACTTAGATGTGTCATAGACACCTCCACCTCACGATCACCTTGCACCTCCACCAGCTTCTTCTCCAGGGTGATTATTGTCGTTGTCCAGATGCCCAAGCCGTTAGGTTCTCTTCTCCCTCACGCTTACCATGTTCAGGTCCTCACCAAGCCTGTCCTGTCAGCTCCATCTCCCTCGAGTGGATCCGCGTGTCTCCATTTCCGACCACACCTTGTTCCGTCCACCAGCCTTTCCTAGATGACTCACCAGCCCCCTGGCTTCTGTCTGCCTGCAACCAGCTCTCGACAAGGCAGGCAGAATCAGCTTTCCAAAGCGTAAGTTTGCTGGAAACATTTCCGTGGCTTCCCCTGGGCTCAGGATAGTCAGACTCCTGGACGTGGTTTACCAAGTCATACATGCTCTGTCTGGCCCCACAGATGGTTCCAGTGTCATCTTTTGCCATTCTCCGCCTCACACGTCACACTCCACTCTGCAAGGGTGCTATCACTGCTCTCACCCTCACCTCTGGGCCCAACCCTTGCTCTTTCCTCCCCCTAGAACATGGTCTGCCTACCCCTGACCACAAATTTGACTGAATGCCTCCTGCTTGTCTTCCAGGCCTTGCTTTAGAGGTCACTTCCTTCAGGAGGGCTTCCTGATTCCCAGAGTCTGAGTTGGCTGCTCCTCTTCTCTTTTCTCTGGGCACCCTATATTCTAATTACAACACTTACTGCATGATGGTCTTTCTTATCTCTCGTTGGGCTGTCACCGTCTACCTCCAGGGGCGAGCACAATGACTGGCACGTGGTCAGCGTTTAACACATACTGAATAAATGGATGAATAATAATGAATGGATGACTTTGACCTCGGGCTCAATGTCTGTTTTTGCTCTTCAACTGTTGTCTTTCCGATCCTGCCTTAACAAAAGGTTTAAGGCGTTGACCCCCTAAAACATCAGCTCTCTAAGGACTGCCAAGACTGTTGTGTTACCTGAAAACATTAGAACACATTGTGCAGTTAGCACAAATGCAAGAGCAGTGAGAATTCACCTGCTAGTTCCTGAGGGTTGGACATGGGAAGAAGTCCTGCAGCTGCTGCTAATGCACATGTCAGGAAAGCTCGGACCTTTTGTACCTGCCACTTGTATCCTGATTATCTTTCACGAGACTGAGTTTTTCATTTTGATACGTAATGAATCTTACAAGTTGAAGGAATCAGGATAATACATTTGCAGGGATAATTTGGTTAATTACCATGTTTGCTGCTGGTGGACTCAAGGGCTGGGAGTCAAAGCTGTTTCCACTGCTAATATGCTTTGTGTAAAGCAGTTCTTGGAACAATTAAGACACATCTATCCAAAGCGATCAACTCAAGACATACATTTTAAAATTGTATTTATTATCATGAAAATCACACACAGTGTTCTCTGTTATTTTTTCAAATTAAGGGTTGTGAAATTACACTGATTTGCTGCAAATTACTATTGTAAACACACAGATCTTAGAAAAGCAGTTTCTAAGGTAGAAAATGATAATTTGGGGATGAAAGAGATATAGGCCTTAAAAAATTACAACATCTATCTGGATAATCACATATTTTCAATAAGACATAATTACCTATAGTTCTTATAATCTTATAATTATTTGGTTCCTTATAACCTAAAAAAAAAAAACTTAGAAACCTGATTTTTTTCCTTTGCCATTGCATTTACGTGTTGTTTTATAAGTTCTGATAAATTTGATATATAGGTATACAGTTCCTTTGTTTTATGCTCATTGGATTCATTTTATGTTCCTTTGTTTTCATTGCTCATAAGTATTGAGAAAATGTAGGGTTTGCAACTCAGACATTTTCTAGAACTTTTAGAGCATGCACCCATATTTCTTTGCATGTTGCTTTGTTCTGATTTTTGAAATGGTTCACATAGCCCATAATCTCAGAATAGGTATCCCAATGTTGAGGTTCTTTTAGCCTCCCAAATGTACTATTTTTTTTTAACGTAGTTTCATTCCTGGTTCCACTTGGACCTCAGAAATTCTAGAAAAGTATGAACCTGGGCACCTTCACTTTCTGGAGACCCCTTTAATTTCTGATGACAGATCAGGAGAGGTGGACCTCTTCATGTGTCTTCAGACATTAAGGTTGAAAAGACTTGTCATAAGCTAGCACTAGCTGATTTAGTTTATTTATCATAGCTCCCATACATACCACAAAGGTATACCTATGTATGCAAATGTATCATTTCAGGGGAAGTTCTTCTGAATTTCCTAGAAAATTATAAAAATTTTATTGTATGGGCAGTTCATTGCTTATAACTTTTCCATTGCTAAGTTTTCATCTTAGTGCCTCATTTTTTTGTTGTAACTCTAAACAGTTACAGGTTTGTGGTTCTGTGGGATTAAAGATATTAAGAATTTTATCTTCTCATTTTTTAAAAAATGAACATTGATTAGGTTTCTGAAACCTAAGTAAAAATTGTTAGATCAGCATGCTTATTATTGACATATAATGCATCCATTTAAAACTCGATTTCTCGGCTACCTGTAAATATCTTTTTAATAGTCTCAAATATAGATTTATTTCTGCATATAAAATACAGATACTTTTAAAAATCACCTTGGGATTCTATGCTAATTAATTTAACATTCTCAGAATACTTGTATCTGCATATTTACTTCATGAATTGTTTTAGCTTTCCCTCCTCCGGTAATAACTTGTGCCCTAAGTATTTTTGGTCAGTTCTTTCAACATGGTGGTGATTTCAGGTTAGCAGTGGGGACGGGGAGAAAGGGAATGGGGTGAAAGGATATGCTTTTAAAAATAGAACCTTTAAGCCGGGCTCGGTGGCTCAGCCTGTAATCCCGTGCTTTGGGAGGCTGAGGTGAGTGGATTGCCTGAGCCCGCGGGTTCGAGACCCGCCTGGGCAAGCGAGACCTCATCTCTACAATAAATCAAAAAATTAGCCGGGCGT